>JAMKQA010037080.1:0-14278 GCA_024699735.1 Posidonia australis | reverse complement strand
CATGGCATGGCATATCGCCCTTGGGCGTATAGCAAGAGGCTGAGAAGCCAACATTTCATTGGAGAAATCATAGAAGACCGATTTTATCGGGCGTGCGAGGGTGCCTAACACCTTCCTCGTGCGTAATAGGGATCCTTACCTACATCTTTTTGGTTTACGTAGACTTGTCCTTATTGTCTTTTTTTGCATGATTTTTCATGTATATGGTTTTCCTTGTCTTCCATAATTGACTAGGTGGCGACTCCTGCATTTTAGCATTTTTTTTTGTTTTTTCGACGTGATTTTGCCGACCGATTTCGCATTCTTTTGCGGAATCTCCTCGCCGGCATGGTTACACTGGTGCTATGTCGAAACCTTCTTATCACATGGCACTAGTGGAGTTGTGAGAGTTCAAGACTTAGTTGTAGGAGTTGTTGGACAAGGGATTTGTCAGACCGAGTGTGTCCCCGTGGAGAGCACCTGTCTTGTTCGTCCTTAAGAAGGATGGTTCACTCCAACTGTGTATAAATTATCAAATGCTGAACAAGATCACGGTGAAGAACAAGTATCCCTTGCCCCACATTAATGACCTGTTCGACCAGTTGCAGTCTACATCCGTGTTCTCGAAGATTGATCTAAGATCAGATCACCAGTTGAGGATACAAAACTCAAACATTCAAAAGACTGCTTTGTAGATGCGGTACGGGCATTACGACTTCACAATCATGCCTTTCGACTTGACCAATGCACCAGCTACGTTAATGGATCTGATGAACAGGATTTTCATCCCTTTCTTGGACTAGTTCGTCGTGGTTTTTGTTGATGACGTGCTAGTCTACTCCCATGATGTTGGGACTCACGTCTTACACTTGAGGATGGTTTTGGATACTCTGAGGCATCATCAACTGTACGCCAAATTCTCTAAGTGTGAGTTCTGGATGAGTGAAGTTATGATCCTAGGCCATTTGATTTCTGGAGAAGGCATCAAAGTGGATCCAGACAAGCTCGAGGCGGTGAGTAGTTGGGGGCGACCTAAGACTATGACAGAGATCAAGAGTTTCTTGGGTCTAGTAGGCTATTATAGGAGGTTTATCAGAGATTTCTCCTCCATAGCCATGCTAAAGTCTCATCTTGTTTCTGCCCCTGTGTTGACTCTACCTTCTGGAAGTGGTGGCTTCGTTGTGTATAGTGATGCTAGTGGTGTTGGGTTGGGGTGTGTTCTGATGTAGCATGGCAATGTCATCGCATATGCTTCACGCCAGCTGAAAGATCATGGGAAGAACTACCCGACCCACAATTTGGAGATGGCTATTGTAGTGTTCGCTCTCAAGATCTAGCAACACTATCTCTATGGAAAGCAGTTTGAGGTCTTCACTGATCATCAGAGCTTGAAGTATATTTTCACGTAAAGATACCTCAACCTGAGATAGCGTTGTTGGGTGGAGTATCTGAAGGACTATGATTTCACCTATCCTATCTTCTCAGTAAGGCCAACATGGTCACCGATGCCATAAGTCAGTGTACACACGTGATGACAAGCTTGATGATCAAGGAGTAGACCATGCTAGAGGATCTAGTGAGCTGCAGGCCGAAGTGGCAAGCTCGGGAACGGTTGGTGCTTGGGTGGCCAACCTGTCTGTTCGCCTTAAGCTGCTAGAGTTTATTGTCGCCTGTCAGCAGCTACATTCGTTTGTTTAGGTTGAGTTTGAGAAGTTGGAGGCTGGTGGAGAGCCTCATTTCTCTGTTGGGGCATATGGAGAGCTAAGGTATGATATGCGTCTGCATGTGCCCCACCATGAGGAGGCCTGGTAGAGGTTGCTAGATGAAGTGTATCAGTCTAGGTACACTATTCACCCTAGGAGTATGAAGATGTATCGAGACCTGAAGTAGAATTTTTGGTGGCCTGGCATGAAGAGGGATGTTGCTGACCATGTGGTGAAGTGTACAACCTACTAGCTGGTCAAGGCAGAGCATCAGAGACCTGATGGGACCTTGCAGCCGTTGGATATTCCTGTGTGGAAGTGGGAACACATCTCGATAGACTTCGTGACTGGTCTACCGCAGACTCAGAGGAAGAACGACATCGTGTGGGTGATCTTGGATCGGCTGACCAAGTCTACTCACTTCTTGGCCATTCAGGAGAGCCTTTTGATGCACTGCCTAGCAGAGTTGTGTGTTTCTGAGGTGGTGAGGTTGCATGGTGTTTCGGTGTCCATCATGTCAGACAGAGACACGAGGTTCACCTTAAGGTTCTGGAAAACTCTCTAGGAGGCCTTTGGCACCGTGCTTAACTATAACACAACATTTCGTCCTCAATCGAATGGTCAGACAAAGAGGACTATCTAGACGCTAGAGGATATGCTCAGAGCATGTGCCTTAGACTTTCAAGGGAGTTGGGAGGACCATTTGCCGTTGATTGAGTTCACCTACAATAATAGTTATCACTTGAGCATCGGGATGGCGCCGTATGAAGCTTTGTATGGTAGGCCATGCAAATCGCCGGTTTGCTGAAGCGATGTGGGCGAGCGACAGTTGATTGGTCCTAAGCTTGTGTAGCTGTATGAGGACAAGGTTGATTTGATCCGTAGTAGGCTGTTGCCTTCATAGAGTCGGCAGAAGATCTTTGTCGACAGGAGACGGAGACCGCTGGAGACAATGTGTTTTTGAAGGTGTCGCTACCAAGAGTGTCATGAGGTTCAAGAAGCATGGCAAGTTGAGTCGTCGCTATAGTGGCCCATACTAGATTACGCAGAGGATCAGTGAAGTTGCTTATCGGTTGGACCTACCACTTGAGATGTCATCGATGCACAATGTATTCTATGTCTCCATGTTGAGGAAGTGCCTGGCTAACACATCTCATGTGATCCCAGTTCAGCCAGAAGGGCTTTAGGAAGATCTGTCCTTTGTGGAGGATGTTGTCCAGATTGTTGACCACAAGGAGCAGCTGTTGCAGAACAAGGTCATTCCACTAGTTCTGATGCAGTGGCGGCATCATGGAGCCAAGGAGGCCACGTGGGAACGTGTGGAAGCCATCTTAGCCTAGTACCCATATCTTTTAGTCCAATTCCTGTATCTTTTCGCCTAGTAATTTCGGGGGCGAAATCTTCTTTTAAGGGATTTAGGATGTAACACCCGTAAAATTCATTTTGTAATTATTTACTTTTTTAATGAATTTATTCCTAGACGGGTGTTACTGTTTCGAGGCCCGTTGTGTAGATTTGTGCTTTTGGGCTTGAACCTCGTGGGCTGGCGTCTGTTTGCGTGTCCCTGCGCATGGTTTGGCACTATGCATTGTGGCACTGTGCTTGTGGGCCCAGGTGTGGGTCCATGTGGGGCCCACGTTGTGGGCCAGTTGGTGGGAGAGTTTGGTGTAGTTGTTAGCTCGTGTAGGAGGCTGGTGGTTGCACAGTGCATGCATACATGCAAGTACCACTTTGGACGCATATTTATATGCACGGCTAACGACACTTCCTCTACACCTCTTCTCCTCTCCTTCTTTGTGCATTCTCCCTCCGTCTTGAGCACGCCACCTCTTGTCCACTCCCTCCCCCTCCACTCGCTCTCCCTTCCTTCACTCATTCCCTCCTTCCCGTCTCCCTCTCACTCTTGCTCCTTTGTTTCTCCTCTCGCATCTTCCTCTCTGTTCTATGTGCTCAAGGGACGACGGAGGCGTGCAGTGGTGTGTGGTGGTGCGCGGAGCTCCAGAGTTGCATCCTCGTGGTCGTGGTGTGGCCTTGGACGTGTCATGGTCACCGTAGCCGACCAGAGGATCGTCAGAGCGTTTCTCAGGTACGCATCTCCAACCCCGGTAATAAAGAGTATGAAATTGGTAGAAATTGATAGGATTACATGAAATCTAGGTAAATTTATGTTCCTAGAATTTATTGTGATTTTATGAGAGGTGGATTTATGCCAGTAGTTGAGATTTAGGTCGTTTTGACCCTTATGCCTTTGCGATTTTATATCTTGATGCATGATGGCTGGATTTTGTTTTTATTTGTTGGGTTTTGGAGTAGACTCGAGGATCTACATCGTATGTTTTATGCAAAATTTTTGGTGTTGGTTTTAGAGGTCCGATCGTCGGTCCTAGTTGGGTGATTTTGAATAGTTAGGTTTGGGCCGTTTTTCTAATTTTTGCAGAATTTGACATACCAAATGATTTTGGTGTGTCATTTTTCTATCAGTTTAGTCCTCTGGTAGAAATTTGGTCGTCCAATTTTGGACGGTCGACAGAATCTATGGATTTCGGTCGACCGAACCATTTTCGGTATACTAATTTTGGCCTAAGTGTTGACTATTGACCTGATTCGGTTGACTGACCCAGATCGGTCTACCGAACTAGACATTTTCAGCATATCGAACCTATTTTCGGCATCTCGAAATAGGACCCAAATTCTTTTACAAAATGTGATTTCCGAGGGTTTTTCTGAATTATTTTGTTTTGTCCCTTTGAGATGAGATTGTGGGTCGTCACTGGTGGTCCCGTAGGACACCTAATGCACCGTTTTGCCGACGTTTTGGAATAATTTTGAATGATATAAAATGATTTTGAAAATGATTTCAAAAGAGATGAGTTGGTAGATTTGGAAAATGGTTTTTCTAGTTTTCTATGTGCGGGCCGAGATAATGTGGGACCGTGTCGTCGGGATCAGGGAATGTGACGACATTCTTGGGTGGTCGAGCGTGACACCCTAGTCATGGTCGGGGGCTGAGATACCTGAGGTTGAGAGGCGTCAAGTCCTGGAGGTATGAGACTCCTTGACTGTCATCTCAAGGCTAGGGTTGTAGTCCGTGGGTTGAGGTGTCCTGCAGCATGACGGGGACGTATGATACTCCTACTGTCGCTATGAGCACTATGGCTCGTGTGTTGTCGGGTGTGGAGGTATGACACTCCCTCTTGAGCACTGTGTGTGGAGGACACCATGAGGAGGCATACCATGTGGTGACCAATGCGGGTGGGACATGTGCCCCATAGCTGGTAGCGTCTTGAGAGACAGGACAGCCTTCCCTAGGAGGGGTTGGCTTTGTGAGGGTTCACCGGGTGGGTGAATCGCAGGATGACGTGGCTCTTGCACAGGGTGGCACGTCATGGCAGTGCAGACACCATTGATTGCTCTTTGGTGGACTGCTTGTGGTTTTGGTTGCCTGGCGTCGGGCTTCCTGACTCACAATGTGTAGTTTCGGGTCATTGAGGGCCTTTGCTTGTGGTTTTGGGCTAGTAGAGCCCCATCTGTGGTTTTGGCCGATGTGGGCCTTGTTTTTGGGGTTTTGAGAAGATGGTTTGCGAAATGAATTTAAAAAAAATTAATCATAGTTTTGTTTTCTGCTGTTTTTCATGGAATGCGAGCTAGGTAACTTTTACCACTCATGCGTTTTCATTGTAGTTTTGGTTTGCAGGTGCAGACATGCGGTTGATTTAGCATAGTGCATATAGTCTGGAGTCTCGTAGCCACACACACAGGTTTCTGGTAGTTTAATATCTTCTATCACTACAAGAAAATCTACAATTAGCAAGGACAATATTCCTCGCTAAGTTTTCGCGAATTCCTTATAAAATCCTCATTACAAAGCTTAACGAGGACGTAGCCAGGAATAATTATCCTCGTAGCTATGTAACTCGTTAAATCAATACTGCGAGGATATATCCTCGCAAAGTGCTCCTGTAAATTCAGCGAGGAGATTACGAGGAAATATTTCCTCGTAATGTCCTCGCTAGATCCTCGTAATTCCTTGGTAAATGCTCGCTAAATATCATGAGATTGTATCATCGTTCCAGTTTTAGCGATAAAATTGCAAGTATATAGCGAGGACATTCCCTCGCAAATTGCTTGCTAAGTACTCGCTAAATATCGTTATGTTAGCGAGGATATAGCGAGGAAATGTCCTCGCTATGTCCTCGCTAATACTAGGCAGTTAAAAAAAAAAATACAGTACATTATAGAATTGACATTCAAATAACTGGTAAAATGACATTCAAATACATTCACAAGTACATTATTCTTACACATATACAGATTTTATAAAAAAAAATTCATTCGATTATACATCATAAGATTTTACACATTCAAAGTTTTTACAAAAAAGTAGTTAATACGACACTGAAATATCTTAATACAAGTCGATAGATATAATACAAGGCAAAATAATATATTACATATCACTTTCTTCAAGAACCAACTTGCTTTCCTTTACCTTTTGAGGATGATGCATGGAAGGAGCAACGACGACATCTATACTCCTCGAAATCAACCTCATCATCACTTGCCAAATCTTCTTATTGTTCGTCGGTATATCTTCTGATTATAAAAAACAAGCATAATATATATTGTAATGTACAATGATTAAATTATAATATTGAATTCAACCTGACAATTTATATATATCAAAAAGAGTAAAAGTTAATCAAATTTTACCTTACAAGTCGATCCACCAAAGCATGTATTTCATCTCTTATTTCATTCCTTACTTCAGTTCTTAATTCATTCCTTATTTTTGAGCGTATGTCGGATATGAAAGTCTCTAATGTAGTTGCCATCTATGACAACTGAGAACTGAAGTACTCCGAATCAAATGAAGCCTGAGGCGTAGGACAATATTGCCCAGTAGAAGCCGCAGAAGAACGAATAGTTGTATCTTCTGAGTAGTATGGATCCAAACCACCCAAGCCCTGCATTCTGGATGAACTACCCACGTTCCTTTAAATTGAAACTAGCTTCCAAAGTTTCTTGTCAAAGGCTGGGTGTTCATCGACATTATCGTCTCCATATTTCTCTTGATACAAGAAGGTGTATCTATCCTGTATAAATAAACACAAAAAATTAGTTAGAGATAATATAAAATATAAGTGCATATTATTAAAATAACGAAGCATTATAATCATTATTATTTACAAGTACATTCTTGGCAGTCTGGGTTGACCAAACATGCTCTGACCCACTAGTGTGGGATGTAGTCCACCACTTTTCCACTGTAGGTTCCCTACATAGTTTAGTGGCCTACAACACAAGTAAAAAGTGAACTGATACAAGACATTCCAATACTAACATTTGTTGACATCCAAATGAAAACTTAGTATTCCATCTATAACCAAACTACCAAAATCAACATTTCTGAAAGAAGAAACTAGTAAAACTAAATAATGGAAAACGTGTAAGCACACCAATGATTAAGAAACTTGTACGCGTATACCAATGCGTATTTTTAGACACTGAAAAATTATCTGAATCATCCCTACCTGCTGTTGCCTTAACAAAAAATTTCTCAACTCTAGATAATTATCTGCTTCTTTCAGTGCCTTGCCTCTGAAGACAAGGTAGAAAAAAGAATCTCCAATCTTAACTACATGAGTATGGTTTGAGTAAGAAAGAATCCTTGGAAATGCCACAATCTACATTTTCCATCTACTTTAGAAAATGCTCCATAACCCTATTTGGATGGACTGAGTGATATTTGAATTCTGTTTTTTTCCCCCATACAAAACATTCGGTGCCAAATCTGCAATCTATTAATGTATATGTGTAGCAATTGTGATTAAATGGAAGAATAATATTGTCAATGCAGCAATAGATTCCATTAGACTGTGCATCCCTGCAGAACTGAGTCCGGCACATACTATCTGTGAATCCTGAAAATCAACCATATGTCTCTCCTTCTTGAATTATATTATTTGAAACAATAATTAGATATTTAAAAAAAATCAGAATCTCTCCATCAACTTCACGTTGCTTGGTTGCATGCTCAATGAGAGATCTGATGAGAATTAATTATTCAAAATTGAGACTTCTGGTCAAGATAGTTCATTAGTTAAGCTGACGAGGAAGAGATAGAGATAGAGAAAGAGATAGTCCTCGCTTGCATAATGGGCATTTGGATGAATGCCTTATGGGAAAGAAGACCAGTTAGTCACTGGTGATGAAAGAAAAGGACTAAGATAATGCACATAACAAGGCCGTGCAATTGATGTGAAGTAGTGCCAATGGGGGACCAAAGTGTGTTGAAGATGCATGCCAATACATATACTAATGTTTCATAAAAGAATCTTAAGTTGCATGCTTGACGGCATTTCTAAGGTCTACAGTAACTCCTAGAATATGCTGATCTTCGTCCAATTGTGAGTGGTCCCAAATCCTTCTAATGTTTGTGGACCAACATCATGACCAAAAATGATCTTCTCAAAGTTTAAAAGTCGATTAAAGACTTGCTCTCCCGACAACTTAAGAGGTGAGTTTGAAAGTTCGACTTTATTCTTCTTAAAAGCTTGTTTCTGTATTCGATATGGGTGGTCTATGGGCAAGAATTGATGATGACAGTCAAAGAAACATGGCTTTCAACCATATTGAAGCTGAAAGGACTTTGTGTGTTCCATACAATGCGAACAACTCATCTTTCCATGTGTGCTCCAACAAGACAACATTCCATATGCAGGGAAATCACTTATAGTCCAAAGCAATGCAACTTTCATGTTGAAAGTTTCTCGCTTGCTTGCATCATATGTCTCAACCCCTGTGTTTTCCAGGACGACTTAAATATCACAAGTTCATTGGGATAATTTATGACAATAGAATAATAGAAATTGAACAAGAAATTGAAGATGAGAAGAACAAGCTTTATCAAATAAGATTGCTACTGATATCTCTCATTTGGAAAGATAAATCAAAGAATCAACAACACTCAAACGGATTGCATACTTTTCTTATAATTATAAGATATGTCCTTAATAAATGACACTATATTTACCACCTTGATTCAACATTTCTTAGATCTTCTTTAAATCAAAGTCCTTAATATATTATGCACATTCAATCAAAGTCCTTACTATTATCCTCGCTATTTTTCCTCGCAAAATGTAGATTTTCTAGTAGTGTACTTTCACCTCATCAAAGACCACACTATCTCAGCAAAAACAACTACTTCCAGCTTGCTAAAGAAAGAGTATTTAAGATTAACAAAGTACTTTAAGATAACAAGTTTGGTATTTGCTTTTGTAAAATGATTGCTAGACAAATACTGGTAATTTTGGTTCAACAGTTAGTCAATGTCAGTAGAAAATCAGTGATGATAGTAAGATTTTGGGTAAGGAATCAAGAAAAAATCAGTCCATGTCGGGTATAAGTTTATGAAAATAAATCTATGCACAAAAACAATTTAAATGTAAACACAATTGTATATTTTATATATCTTTTCACCTTCTATACTATAAATATATATTTTCGAAACAAAATTGCAGATCAACCAATTCTGGAAGAAGACAAGTGCGAATCAATTTTGGCAAACAAAATTGTAGTCACCTTCCACTTCAAAGTTTCATTACTTTCAGTCCACAAATCAAGACTCAACAAAATCTGTGTCAATGGAAGCTTATGAGATGAACTTTCAAGAAAAAATTACGAAACTTAAATCTACGAGTGAGGAAAGAAACCACCAATGCATAAACTCGGATTGCAACAAACCAGAAAACTACCAAAACACTTCTATGTTCTATGCCATAAAGCAGTCTTATTTCCTGTCGGATAATGAAGATTTACGATCCCTATTGATTGATGACTTAAAATACTACAATTCTACAGCAGAAACATAGCAAAACTCGAACAAAATAAGATACAAAACACAGATCTAAAACTATGTAACACACTAGACTGCAAACATGCATATATAAGACCCCAACACATGCATATCTATGGATATCAAATGTTTCTACAAAGTTTTTACCATAAACCCAACATTTAAATCAATACTGAAACATGCATAAATACTGATTATCAACTGTCATATACTAATCCTATTAAATAACAAACAAATAGATAAGAAAAAAAAGAAAAGATAAACCAAATATGGAACCTATCTGAGATGTATCTGTACATCGAATTAAAGTGCAAATGGACAAGTGAACACATGAAGATTTTCCCAATTAAATCACCATCAGCTTCAATCTTTATACTTTAGAAGAAAAGGCTCTTACTAAATCAAGTATAGTTTTCTCTCATGACTCTTACCAACGGATGTAGAACTTTTGAATGAAAACGAAAAAGGAAAAGAATCAAAAATTAAAAATCTCTTGCATGAATCATTATAACCAAGTGTAACACTCATCTACACATGTTCGAACTGAGAATGATTTATCTATTTGATAACAAATTGTGACAAAAAGCTCATAAAGTCATAAACCTTGCTTGCAAGGAAAATATCAAAGTTATGATTATTTGGTCTTGAAGCAATTAGTCAAATAATGACATGATTTAAAAGAAAAACCCTTACAATTAAAACGGTAGTTCATGGCAATACAATACTGTCGTCTTTCTAGTATTAGATTAACTTTCAACAAAATATAAGACACCATAGAATAAGAAGTTTTGATCTAGACAAAAAGAAAAGCAAAAGGTCTCAAAGAAAGAGTGGTGAAAAGATGAATGGAAATCACTGGACCAAGTATAATTCCTTTTCCAACAAGATCATAAAAAGTAGTCTATGTAGAATATATTTTTCCGACTAGAGAAGAAAAGAGCCAAGCACTGAACAAAATTATAGGATAGGCATCACAAAGACAGCCTCACCCTTAAGCGAGAGGAGGACGTCGAAGGAGGAGGCACTGTAGTGGAGGAGGAGGAGCACGGAAGAGGTTGCGTCTGGTTGCATCTGGCAGCATGGAAGAGGTTGCGTCTGGTAGCAGCGGTGGAGCCGGAGGAGGAGCACGGAAGAGGAGGAGGCGGATGAGTATAATTAGGGTAAGAAAGAAAGGAAAACGACCCGTGCGTCGGTATTTTAGATCTGATTTAGCGAGGGAAAATAGCGAGGACATTTCCTCTCTATGTCCTCGCTAATAAAACGCGAGGACATTGCGAGAAATACTCCTCCCTAAATACTCGGAAATTTTTTGCGAGAAATACTCCTCGCTAATTCCCTGCTTTATGTCCTCTCCATATTTTTGCGAGGACGTTCCTCGCTAAGTCCTTGCTATTTTTCCTCGCAAAATATAGATTTTCTAGTAGTGTATTTTGCTTTTATTTTCCCGTAATTTAATTTGTTTTAAACTATTGTGGAAAATGTGGGACATTACAATTAGATAACTAAAGATTACAATAATTAATTAAACACACTACCCAAGATCCTGTGGTTGCGATTACATGATTCCGTTTATATGCACTAGAATACATAACTACACCATCGATCTACACTTGAAAAGAAACAACAAAAAAATGGTAAGTGACCACTAAAAGTCACCCACTACACACTCCATTTCATAGAGAAACCAACAACAATTTTGAAAAATCTGTGATAATTTTTCATCCAAGAAAATGCATAGATAAATTGTACAAACCAAATGTGTGAGCCCAACGCGCATAACTTTCTACATACCTTATGTCTATAGACAAAAACATGCATGAAAATTCTAAAAGCATGCCTTTTTTCAAAATATTTCTAACTTTACTTTGAAAAAAAATGCACATTTAAATCTTTAAAACATGCATCTCGAAATGACTGCTCTTAGCCAAATCAACTCAAAGACCAAAACTACATGAATTATTAAAATTGTTGTGTTACCCGATGCCAAGCAACCGACACTAGTCATAAATAGTTGTCAAGGCACACTACACTGCCATAGACAAACCACCCTACAAGGAGTCCCTTTGTCTTGGATTTCAATTAATCCTCACTATGCAATCTAAGACACCAAAAGGATCTATCATACTTCTTGGTTCCACCACATGGTACATACTCTTTACGTCCTTGAAATTCATGTTTGACCATCTAGAGGATCTATCTCAACTCGTAGTCTTGCCAACACAATTCCTTGAACCATATAGCCTAGGACTAGCATTCAAGCACCAAATGTAACATCCTTGTGTAATGACCTAGATTTAGAAGTGGTGTTTTGGATACATAATTAATGTGGGATTCAAGTGTGTTGGGTGTTGGTGGCCCTAGCGTCTAATGTTGGACACGTCCTCAATAGTATCTTACGCCTGGATTGTAGGTTTCTGGCCCATTATTGTTGTGTGGTTTGGGTGTTGTGTCGGCCCTCGTAGGAGTTGTATAGGTTTGTTCTTGGCCGTAGAGTTTGGTTGGCGAGCTTAGGTGGCTGGTCTCTACTAGCGCAAGCCATGTGGAAGGGTGTGGTCGCATGGTTGGGTTTCGCGTTTGTGGCTTTCTCCTCCCTTCATTTCTTTCCTTCCTTTCTTTCTCTTTCTTCACTGGGCCCCACCTCCCCCTTCCCTCCATTCCCTCCAACTTCCCTGTCACTCCTCCCCTTCCCTCTTAAGGGAGTGAGAGAGAGAGAGAGAGACATGAGAGAGGGAAAGAAAGAGAGAGAAGAGATGAGAGGGATGAGGGAGAGAGGAGAGTTGGCTAGAGGAGGGGGATGTCGCTGCCACCATCGTGAGGAGGAGAGTAGCTACTTGTTGTTGGAGGAGGAGGTGTGTCGCCATTCGCCATTCGTCGTCGGCATGCCTTCAGTGGATGTACACATTTCGTAGGCTTCTTTTCAATTTCCAATTTGATTCTTAAGTACATGATAGTGTGCTCATAATTGTAGTAAATTTCATTGCATTTATTGACCATTTGTGGGCCATTTATGGTCGTATTGATTGTATAGGGTGAATAGTGCTCCTTTTGTGCTTTCTGTTGATTTCTCGAGATTCGCTTGATGGATCTCAATGTGGCTTGTGTAGTTTGGAAGAGATCTTCATTTTGATATATGGTTTACTTAGTTCGTGTGAGTGTTTGTAGGGTTTGGGACTTTGGGACCCATTTTTGAGTGTCTTGTTGTAACATCAGTGTCTGGGTTTTTCCATTTAATATAAACCATGAATTTCTTGTAATTATTTGTGTATGGTTTATTAATGGTTTATTAATGGTCAATCCAATTTGTGCTTGTTGGCTGTGGGCTCCCTCTGTGTTTTGTGCCTTGGTTTCTCCCTTGTGGTGTGTTTTTTGTGGCCAGTGGGTCGGTTCTGCTTTGGGACCCGTGCTTGTGGTGGACCCACTTGGGCTTGGGCTTTGACTCAGTCAAGAGCCAACGGTGCCGCACCATGCCTTTACCTGTCTTCTCCACGCCCGTGACTGGGCTCGCGATCTCGTGAAACCTAGCGGGGGGAGGACTGCTCATTCAGTCCCCTCCGTCCAGAGCTGCGCATAGCTGGTGGATGTCGGCGAGATTTTGGGATGACAGGTGTTGGAGTTGTTAAGAGGGGGTGTGCGGCATGGGGGGAGAAGTTGAGGAGCAGAGAGAGGGCAAGAGGGAGTGTGGTTGTGGTTGCTGCGGAGGAGTCGCGCGCCAGAGGAGCTCGCGCGAGTGTGGGAAGCTGGGCTGGTGCCGTGCACTGCCGGTGTGAGGGTACACGAGGCTCGTCGGAGCCAGGTATGCGTTTCCCTACTGTTTTCCCTTCTGCTCTTCCACAGTTGAGTCATGTTGGGTTTGAGGGAAAAATCATGAAAATGATGTTTAAATCATGTAAAAAATGGGGAAATGTTGGGAATGAGATGAATGACGTGAGCATGTTGATATCATGTCGATTTATGGGAATTTTGTATGATTTTTGTGGATGTTCTTGAAGCATGCTACAGTAACTGTGTTTGGGCTTGATGCCTTTGTGATTTTTTTAGAACATCATGCTTAATGGATTCATGTTTTGATTGAGGGGTTTTGGAGTAGACTGGGAGGTCTACACCCCATGTTTTATTGGTGATTTTAGTGGCATGTTTGGGGGGTCCGATCCTTACTCCCACTTGGGGAGAAAGAGATGGCAGTGGCCTGGGGAGTTTTCTGCAACAGCAGAAAACGGTATGCCGAATTGGATTCGGCATACCGAATTGCTCCGAGGCAGTACCCTGCGTGAGGCCCTCGGACGACTGGAGGAAATCGGTCGACCGTTTCCCCTGAGTCTGATAAATCTGACAGGGATTCAGTATACCGAAGAAATTCGGTATACCGAATCAGGAGATTTCGGTATACCGAAGAAATTTGGTATACCGAATCAGGAGATTTCGGTATACCGAAGTTCCCTTCTGTATGCCGAATCAGGGGATTTCGGCATATCAAAATGGAATTTCGGCATGCCGATTTGGAGCCCTGAACTGCATTGTTAAATGCATTAAAAATGTTGATTAAATATGGATAAATACATGATAAATGTATGGAATGCATGGAATGACATGTAAGATGATGCATGTTAGTATGTTGTTTTTTAATAATGTTTCCATGAGTTTTTGAAGCATGGCTTCTGTATATGGATATGGATATGGACCCGTGTGAGGGGTGATTTCATGGTGTAAAGACCATGAAAGAATGTGTGGGCTTAAGGAC
>JAMKQA010037079.1:0-16236 GCA_024699735.1 Posidonia australis | reverse complement strand
TAGAGAGAACTCCTCCCTCTTCTCTCCATATCTAGGGTTTCATGTGAGGTTCGTCTGTGGGGGAGGGTTTGGATGCTTGGGATGTGGGCATCCATCCATTCGTATTTGTTTTCTCTTCACCACTCGACACAACACCATTCATACCTCATGATGTCAATCTCTATAAAAACATAACCAAAACTTCAAGAAAATAACAGGGGAAGAAGAAGACACGGCAACAGCAATATGGAAGCAACTATGTCCCAATTTACAACTTGATGAAATTATTTTATCAGGAAAGATGCATGAACAAGCACTAAACATGTTTCTGAAAGGTTCAATATGCAGAACTTTGACAAATCACTGTATCTAAAAGGTAATAAATCTAGTTGGCCACACTGCAAAAGAATACCTTCAGAAGTAGCTACAGAAATCAGTGAATGGTTTTTTTCTATGGAAAAATAATGATAAACTGACAAGAACCTTAGCACTACACCACTACCTCATCTGGCTTCGTAATCACTGCGTTATGGTGTAGTCAGGTATTCAAATAGAGTCACAGGCTTTTCACACATCCAACAAGAAACCATCAGAGATCTCCTCCCTGAAAAAAAATCTAGATCACGGAGAACAAATCTAGAGGGAGGCAGGGAGCGGGTCTACCTAAAGGTGAGAAAGAGGAGTTGTCTGTCTAGACTTTGGAGGTGAGCTTAGACTGGCATGGCGGCGTGGATGAACGGTGGCAGTGTGGAGGAAGAGGCGAGATCGATGGTAGTGTGGAGGAAGAGGGAGTTGATCTGGGCTTGGACCGGAGTGGATGAACACTGGCGGCGACACGGCGTGGAGGAGGAGGCGATCTGTCTGGAGACTGTAGGTGAGACTGACGGTGGCGTGGGGGAGAAAAGCAACAAGCAACGGTCGCGAGTTGGGCAACTGACAACCCTCAGCCCTGGTCGAAGCCTTGAAAGGCAAGAAGGGGAAGAACTAAGGCAATAAGGCGTCGTTTACTTGTTCATCCTTAAATGGGCTACTAATATATATTTATATTTTTTAAATATTTAATAACTAATATATATATATTTACATATATAATCTATATTAGTATATTATATTCGGTTCAGTTAAACCACCCTTAAAACCACAAACCAAACCAAATGGTTCGGTTTGAAATATCTTTAAACTGAACCAAACCACTAAATTTAAAAAACTGAATCGAACCACTAAAAATGGTTTGGTTTGGTTCGGTTTATCGGTTTAGATGGTTTGGGTGCTCACTCCTAACTACGCTAACCCTCTGCATGCCTGCATCTGCAACCCAAAAACCCGAGGAAAACGCATGAGTGACAAATATCACCTAGTATGCACCCCAAAGGAAAAACCACAGAAAGTAAATCATAATTACTTTTCTTTTAAATTCATTTCGCAAACTATTTTCTCAAAACCTCACAAACCAGGCCCTCACCAGCCAAAACTACAACTAGGTCTCTATCAACCCAAAATCACAAGCAAAAGCCCTTAATGGCCAAAACCACACACGGTGAGTCGAGAAGCTCGACGCTAGGCAACTAGACTTAGGCCACACGTAGTCCACCGAGGAGCGACCACAGCGTTCTGCACTTCCACGGTGAAGCCACCCTGTGCAGGAGCGATCACCATCCAGTGATTCTCCCTCTCTGGAGAACCCTCACAAAGCCAACCCCTCCTTAGGAAGGTTGTCCTGTCTCTTAGGACGCTACCAGCTAGGGGGCATGTGTCCCACCCGCACCCCTCAGCCTCAGGTATCTCGACCCCCAACCTCAACTAGTCCCGCCCGACCACCGAAGAATGTCGTCACATTCCCTGATCCCGACGACACGATCCCACACTGTCTCGGCCCACACACAGAAAACCAGGAAAACATTTTCCAAAATAGGTCAACTATTTCTTTGAAATCAACTTTCCAAAATTATTTTCATATCTTTGAAAACTCTTCCAAAACCGCGACAAAACGGCACATCAGGGGTCCCAAGAGACCACCACTGACGGCCCATAGTCCCTCTCAATGGGACAAACAAACCAATCTGGAAAACCCTCAGAAATTAGATTTTATAAACTTATTTGGGCCTAGATTCGACATGCCGAAAACAGGTTTGGTATGCCAAAAATCCCTGGTTTGGTAGGCCGATCTAGATCAGTCGACCGAATTAGGTCAACGGTCAACACTCAAGCCAACTTCAGTATACCGAAAATGGTTCAGTGACCGAAATCTCCTAATTCGGCTGACCATCCAAAATCAAACGATTGAATTTCGACTAAAGGACCTAATCTGATAGAGAAACGACATACTGAAAGAGTTCGGTATGCCGAATTCTGCGAAACACAGAAAAAGGCCAAACCCTACCGTCTGAAATTGCCCTAATTGGGACCTCGAATTGGACACCTTAAACAAACACCAAACATTTTGCATAAAACATAAGATGTAGACCCTTGAGTCTACTCTAAACCCAACAAACAAAACTAAAATCCATTCACCATGCATCAAGATATAAACTCGCAAAGGCAAAAGGGTCAGAAGGACCCAAATCACAACCATCGGCATAAATGCCCATAAATCCACCATAAATTCTCATAAAATCACAATAAATTCTAGGAATGTAAATTTACCTAGATTTCATGCAACCCTATGAATTTCTACCATTTTCATACTCTCTATTATAGGGATTGGAGACGCATACCTAAAATGCGCTCCAGCGACTCTCCAGCCAACTTCGACGACCACGACGCAACCACGGCCACGAAAGCTCTCCTCTCAAGCTCCACGCACCACCACGAGCCACTGCACATCGATGCCAGCCCTCGAGCACACTGAGCAGAGAGGAGGTCACAGGGAGGAGAGAAACAGGGGAGGGAGAGTGTGAGAGAGAGGAAGAGAGAGACGGGAAAGGAGGTGGGGTGAGATGGAGGGAGAGGGGGAGGGGAAAATGAGGGGAGGAAAGGAAAGGGAGGTGGTGTGCTCGGGAAGGAGGGAATGCGCAGGGGAAGAGAAGGAGGCTTGGGTTGTGCATGGAGGAGGCCTCTAGCTTAAAAAACCACGCAGAAGGAGTAGGTGGTCACGTGCATGGCAACCTTCCCTCCTACTACTAGCCTCATCGACCACCACACGAACCCAACCACCAACTACAACCACGAGGCCAACTGCTAGCCTCAACCATCGACCCACAATGTGGGCCCGACACGGACCCACACCCTGGCCCCACATGCACAGTGCCAACCATGCACAGGGACACGTAAATAGAAGTCAGCCCACGAGGCCTAAGCCCAAAAGTACAAACCGACACAATAGGCTTCGGAATAGTACACCCATTCAGGAATAAATTCATTAAAATGTAAATAATTACAAATTAAATTTTACGGGTGTTACAGAATCCTTCCCACAAGGAGTCAACATCCATCTCCAAATGAGAATGCAGGTTGTCACTCCTAGATTCCTCATGGTCCTTCAACCACTAGTTTCGTCGAAACCATAGTCGGAGTTGAAGACACTCCTCAACACCACAAGCAAAGAAAATAAAAAAAATCAATAAAATCAAGGTACTGGAATGCATGATATGCAATTCTATGGAGTCACTCTATCAAATAACCCTGGGTTTATGTTCTTAGGTGGACCTAAGCTCTGATATCAACTGCAACGACCCCCAAGTCGCTACTACTAAATCTAGCTACAAATTTCCACTTAATTATTTGTTTTATCTTTATTATTAAACAACAATTATACTAATAATGTAGCTAAGGCTAAATACTCTCAACAGTAAAATAAAACCATTAAATAACTGAAATAAAACTAAATTAACAATTACCTGGATCCCTAATGTGTGGCAGCGTGACTCCTCCTATATGCACTAGCAACCAACAACTACTATCCTGTACCTACCAAAACACACAAAACGAAGCACACGTGAGTGACCACTCAACGGTCACCCAGCACGCACCCCACCTACAACTTGGCATCCTATGCCAAAGGCAACCAAGCAAATGCATCGCACTCGGATGCCACCAAACCAAAAGGACAATCTACCGATGCCCAGCACATAAGCACTTACATCCCTCTCAGATGCCGCAACACCAAACCAAGTAGTCTACCATCACCGGACAGGGCACAAAATCATAAACCATGTCTTTAAAACCATTCTTTTCATTTCCTTTTCAAAACCATATGCGTGCTCTTTTAAAACCTTTTATGCATGCTTGAGAATGCTATTGTCGCCATCTTAAGCCTATAACCACACCAAAGCACAACTACAAAGACTCTACTCTACATAACATGGTCCTCTCTGCACCCAAGCACAACACCAAACCACAGAGCCTCTGCTCCTAAACCACGGAGTCATAGCTCCCAAAACAACGGAGCCACCGCTCTCAAAACACTACGCCTCAATAGGCGCCAAAGCCACGGCCTTCTCTAGGCCCAAAGCCTGATTTCCTAAACAAGGACTCCGCACAAACACAAGCACAAATACTATGTCAAATTGCCCCGTGCGAAGCAGATAACACTGGCCACAAGCAGTCTACCGAGGAGCGACCACAGCATCTGCACTGCCATGGTGAAGCCAACTTGTGTAGGAGCGATCACCGTTCTGCGATTCTCCCACCTGGAAAACTCTCAACAAAGCCATCCACTCCTGGGAAGGCAATCTTGTCTCTCAGGAAGCTACCAACTACAAGGCACGTGTCCCACCTGTACTGGCTATCACAAGGTACGCCTCCTCATGTTGCCTTCCACACGATGCTCAGGAAGGAGTCTCATACCTCCACACCTGAAAACACGCAAGCCTCAGTGCTCATAGCGACAGTAGGAGTATCATACCTCATTGTCATGCCACGAAACACCTCAGCCCACGGACCACAACCCTAGCCACGAAATGACAGTTAAAGAGTTTCATACCTCCAAGACTCGACGAACCTCAACCTCAAGTATCTTGGCCCTTCTTGGACACGCTAAGACATGACGAACCTTAGCCTCAACCCCAATGGTCACCAAGCACGCACCCCACCGACAACTTTGCATCCTATGCCGAGGGCAACCAAGCACAAACATCACACTTGGATGCCACCAAACCAAAAGGGCAATCTACCGATGCCCAACACACAAGTACTAGCTATAGACACCTTGATATTGAGGCGGCTTGTAGGTAAACTCTCCAGAAGGATGTTGCTTCGGACATGGCAGACCTAACCACATCTGAACCCTACCTGACATTTTGATTAGCCTAAGATGATCACACAGACAGAGACCACAAGCCCATGGTTCAGTAGATAATCCAAGCATCCAGGTGGAGAGCACTATCTTGGAGCACCAACGTGGAGTACTATAATAGAGCACCATCTTGGCACACCTAGGTGGCGCACCATGCTGGCACACGGCCCTGTTTCAGGGCACTAGCTGTTGACTGTTCATTCGCCCCACTTGTAACCTTCATATGCAAATGGACACTTGGGTCCTCACCTATTTTGACATTTCCCTACAAGCCTAAGAGGGTCTCTTGGCCTTCACGTCCTTTGGCATTCATGTTTCAACGTTTTCCATTTCCTTTAAAAGCTCTCCACACACCACACTTTAGGCTCTCTTAGCAACCAGTGCACTTACCTCCAAAGCATCCCCTGCATCCTTGAGCATCCTTAGCCGTGTCCAAGGCAGCGAGAAGGAGACACCTCGTGCCACCAAAGGAGAGAAACACCTCAGGTACCTCCCTACCTCAAGCCTTCGTCTTTCTTTTCTCTAGGTTGTTTTAAATAAGATGCCATGCTATGAATTCGACTGTGGCTTAGTTGTATATGGTTTAGTTTGATCATTTGCTCTGTTTATTTATCATGATGATGATTCACGTATGCCATTTGTAAGAGTGCTTGCACTGTTTGTTTACTTTGTGTGTTTATTTACACTATTTGGTCTTTTTATGGTGGATCAAGGCCCTTCTGAGGCTATCAGCCACTGAGTAAGGGCTGTGGCACACCACTTACATATCATGTAGACCTCCCATGTATTTAAGTCATTTAAGATGTCTCCACACACCTTTAGAGCCAGCCTTGGCTGTAACAACCCTAAGAGAACCCATAAACATGCATGGATAGAGAGAGTGAGAGGAATATTTTAGACTTGGTTGATTAGTGTGATAGTGTTCCCTAGCATCTAGGTTAGTCCTCTGAATGGTCATTATCACGGTTAATCACTGGCATTCTCCCTAGGCTCTGAGTTCAGTTTGTAGTCTAAAACAAAGTACCTGGAGTGTACTAAACTGGCACACATCACTGGCGCACCATCTAGGCACACTATACTAGAGCACATAGCTGGCGCACATACTGGCACACTAGTCTGGTCACAGGATGCAAACAGCATGTTTTGCATCATGGTTTGCATGTTTTCCTGATTGTCATGGGCTTTGATTTTTCTGGCATTTGTTTCTGGATATACCATGATCATGCTTGCATAGTTTTACCATCTAATAACTCTGATTGCATTAGTTTTTCACTTAGTAAAGTAGTGGTGTTTACTACTTGGGTCTGGTGAATTGGCTGCCTTTTGGGCTCTTGTCGATGGAGCTCTTTTGTACCGATACATGCTTCAGATCCTGAGTAGCATAGCTGAACAGTAGGACATGACCCATTCCTCACTTCGCTTGCATTTAGCTTTAGGCACAACACTAGGCACAACTTGCATGTAGTGTCGCATTGCATATCACCCTCGAACATACAGGAACAGGCTGCAAAGCCAACATTTCTATATGAGTAAACGAAGAAGCTATGAAAGACCGATTTCTCGGGTACACGGGGGTGCCTAATACCTTCCCCATGCGTAACAGGGATCCTTACCCAACTTTTTTGGTTCATGATGACCTTTTCCATTGGTTTATTACATAGTGTTAGTGTTTTAAAATGGTTTTCCTCGTCTCCCATTTTTAAGTAGACTAGGTGGCGACTCTCGCATTTTTATCATTACTTTATCGCTTTTTGCCGTGACTTCGTTGGCCCTTGCGCATTTGGCCTTTCGTGCCATGCTCAAGGCTGTCGTCGGTATGGTTACAGGAACTGGCGACTCCACTGGGGATAACCAGATCTCGGCTTTCGTTTTGGGTTTTCGTTTACTCTAGCTTTTCCGCTTGTTTACTTGTTTCCCATGCTTTGCTTTGGCTATCCCTTTGTAACATAAGTTGTGTCTTCCTTACATTTTTTATGCATGCCTTTTGTATGGTGGGTGTTTCTTTTTACACATTTGCTATGCCGTCACCTTTGCACATAACATGTGCATGCTTTTTGTCTATTGATTGATGGTTGCTTTGCATGTTTTCTTCCCTTTTTGCATATGCCATGATGAAGAGATTAGAGATATGTTTTCCTCCCCCTTTTGGTTAATAAAAATATAAAAAACAAAAATAAATAAATAGGACAAACAAGTGATAAATTGCAAACTTTCCCCCAAGGTTTAACAAATTTGCAAGTAAAAGATTTAAAGCATATTTTGCATTCATCATATAGGGCATGCATCTTCTCTCCTCTTGAGTCCACCTATATAGTTTGCGAAGGACATTCTCCGGTTTCTCATTCTATAGCTTTGGCATGGGATGAGATGTCAGTATGTCCCCTCTTGTTTGGGGTCGTGTTGGTGTTAGTAGAGGATACAGTCTACTGCTTTGGCAGAGGACGAGGCCCCGAACGCACCACCCGTTCATTGCCTAAGCTTTGGCAAGGATTTAGAACGAGAACCTTTATTTTCTAACCTTGAGTCGGAGACCCATTTACCCTTGTGTGAGCCTAGAATAGACGACTTATTAGGACACCCCTAGATTATGCGAGAGCACATAATAGATGCATTCATGCATTTGCATTCATACCACCATAAGCACTGTATCTTTTTCTAACCTAATTCTTGTTTTTGTTAATAATATTGGTCAATGCGCGAATTCCTTAGCCAGAGGTTGAGGTTTCCTTTCACTGACACCTGATGCAACCCGGGTTTTGACCACACCTCCTGAGTTATCTGTCACTTTTGATGATAGCTTGTCCTAGGATTCACCCTCTTATTCCCAACTACAGTTCTATTCGTACCCGCTCGCAATCCGCCATGGCCCAGCAAACTGACGAGCCTCATTCCTCTATTGTCCAAGAGGAGGTCCCTGTTTTAGTCCATCCTTCCTTTGTATCAGTCCTTGTCATCACTGTGGCCTCCACCTTTGCCTTAGCGTCTGGAGGACCTCCACTATCCCTCTACCGTGTCCTTGTGGGTACTCTGCCTTTGGGATTGTTATCTTGGTCATTTGCTGCTTTTAGGGTCCCAACTGTTGAGTCTGTTCTCATGACCTTCCCCTAGACTACTATCATTGCTCCTTCTCAGGACTATGTGTTTTCTAGCACCCAACCGACTACGGCTGTTTCTGTGGTAGCTTCTCCCCAGTTTGGACAGTTGGGTTTTCAGCTTCCCGACTCCTCTTCTCCTTTTCTGACTCCATCTTTTGGAGCCACGAGTGACGACCCCGTGACCGCACAGTTGCAACAAATGTTGGCCCTCACCCAGTAGTTGTAGGGATTGGCACTGGTGCTCGAGCCCTTTTCAAGTTTGTCCTTCTCGACTCCCGAGTTGCCTTTGCAACCAACCCTAGGATCACAGGTTGCACCCATTGCACCACCCCCACAGCCGTTGCCATCCCTCGTCTCCCCAGTAGTAGGGCATCGACATTGCCATTTGCAACACAGCTTCAGCACCCTACACAACATGCATCTCCACTATCTGGTGGCCAGCCTTCCAGGCTGGCGGGAGCACAACCAGCCATGAGCATAGTTCCTGGGGCCATTCCGGTCCAACAGCTCCTGCTCCCTCACTCTGCACCTCCTGTAGAACCACCCCCTGCCTTATCTTCACCCCTGTACCAGGTACACAAGCCTCATCCTTTGTACCTTAGCCCACTACACCCGTGCACAGGTACATTGGCCATCCTACCGTGGCACCAGACGACGGAATGGTGGATCTAGAGGAGCCTTTAGGGGCGACCCATACGGTGTATGCGACACCCGCATCAGCTACACAATCTGCTACCGCAATAGCTTCAGACGCTCTCCTTGTGATGGTGAATGATTTGGAGTGAACACTCCAACAAGTGCAGGGTAGGGACCGCCGGTCCTACCAATTCTAAGACCTTTGTTATTTCCCAGAGGTGACTCTCCCTCCGAAGTTTCATATCCTGGAATTTAAGAAATACAGCAGTAGAGGCTGCCTGATCTCACACCTTAAAGCCTATTGTGGAGACCTCACTTAGCTTTAAGCTGACGAGAGGCTGCTCATTCGCCTGTTCCAGAAGAGTCTTACAGGGCCCACGTTGAAATGGTTCACCTCCCTCGACATGGCCACCATCAAGACTTGGGACGACCTCACACAGGCGTTCCTCGAACAATATTCCTCTAACCTCGACCTAGTTCCAAAGTGGGAGGACTTGGTAATAGTTAAGTAGAGGCCCCAAGAAATATTTGGGGAGTATGTCAGATGATGACGATCCTTAGCTTCACAGGTCAAAGATAGACCCTCCGATGGGGAGTCTATTGAGATAGTGATCCTGGGAGCACAGCCAGTAGTCAGGGCTCTACTCAGCATACAACTAGTTACTACATTTTTAGCTTTGCTTCAGGCGGGTGTCCGTGTTGAGAGATCACTGCGCGGCGGTAGTTTTTCGGCACTCTCTGCATTTGCCAAACAGGCCACTTCCTCACATAGTGGCGCCAACAACAGCAACAACAACAACAATAAACATAATGCTAATCCACCCAAGAGGCGGGATCTCTCTAAGAATACATTTTCTTATATTAGATCCCCAGCTGCACCGGTAAATGTCCATTTGCCCCCTCAGTGCCAAATAATTTATGCACGCACACCCACACTTAGAGCACCTCATGCATCACACATTACCCCCACTACCACTCCAGTTTACCCTACCCTAGCAGTCAGCATGTGCCCGCCATTAGCACATCCATAATCGAAGCGACAACGCCATGAGAGGTGCCACTATACCCCTTTGGTGGAGCCATTGAGCATGGTTTTCCCAAAAGTCGCATCCCTTTTGAGGCTAGCTGAGATTCGCCCACCACCAAGTCCACTTCCTACATGGTATAATACGAATGCGTTCTACAATTTCCATTGGGTCCCAGGCCACTCGATGGATAACTGCCTCACACTGAGGAACGCCATCCAATACTTGATTGACCAGAAGGTCATCGTGATTAGCATGCAAGCGACAGACCTAATGCCCTCATGAACAGCCGCACAAGGACCCCCAGCACAACCCAATATAGTTAGCCAACCTTTACCACAGCATTCAGCCTCGGGAGCATCAGGTCCCTTAGGAGTCAATTCCATCCTTCCTTTTGATTCTATCTCATGTTCTATTTGTCCCTCCGATCTAATTCATGATGTATCCTCCCCTTTTCAGTGATTCTGAGGAGTCAGTCAATATGATTTGTCCTACCACTAAGTCGGAGTACACTATGGCACCGTTTATTGTACACCCACAATCAACTGCACCAGTTTGTCTACAAGCTTGGCCACAATCTGGACCTATCCCATCGCCAACACCCTGGAACCATCAAGTTTCGTATCCTCCAGCTATATCAGTACAACTAGTAGTCCGTCCCCCTGTTGTTGTCACCCTTACTCATGATACGCATCGTGTTCCATATAATTACGTCATAGAAATGTGTGTAGAGGTGACACGATCAGGTAAGGTGTACAAACCCCCATCACCCAGACTTAGTCCTCCAACACCAAACCCCATCCAATCGGAAGCTCAACTATCTAGACCTCCAGCACCCGTAGCACCAACTTCTATCCAATTACAAGTTCAATCCCCAAGACCATCCGCACCAAGAATAGCTCCACCCGTTCCCACCAGAAGCAACCAACCTTCAGTAGACATAACCGGTCAGCTTAAGAAAGTTAAAGCTGACATTTCGATTTGGGACCTGATCCACACCTCATCAGAGCACAGGAAGGCCTTCCTTAGAGTCTTCCAAGTTGTCCATGTGTCCACAACCATTGGGCCAGCTCCCCTTGAAAGTATGGTGGGTATGATAGCGGTGCCACAAGTGATCTTCTTTTCGAGCCAGGAATTGCCTCCATTGGGAACCAATCATAATTCCCCCATGTTCATCACTACGCAATACCGGAGCTTTCGCATCCCCCTTAAGTTGGTAGACAATGGAGTAGGTTTAAATGTCTTCCCCTTGCGTACGGCAAGTGCAATTGGATTCAAATCCGAAGACATAATTCCACCCGTGAAAGGGATGACGACATTCGATAATACGCACCACGATGCACTCGGGATCCTGGTCATTCCTTTGATAATTGGTCCAGCCCGCTTCGACATAGAATTCTATGTTGTTGACATTGAACATTCCTTTAATCTCTTGCTTGGACGCCCTTGGCTTCACAAGCATTAGGTCATTCCCTCAACTCTCCATTGTATGATCAAGTTCTGCTGGGACGACAACGTTGTTGTTGTCATGGCGGAAGATTTGGAGAAGGTTGAGGCGGTCTCTACGGTAGCTCCGCAAACTGTCCACTTTGAGCCCAAACCCTTTGATATTCTGTACCGTGTCAATCGGTTCGAGTCGGTTAATTTCATTTCTGCCCTCGAGCACGTCAGCCATTTGGCCGTTCGTAGTGATCCCTGTTTGATGGTCGATAACTTATGTTGCAAGTGGGGATACACAAAAGGAACCCCCTTGGGTGATATGGCCAAGGAATCGTCGAGCCGATCGAGGCGGAAGAGTGGAAAGAGTGTGAAGGATTGGGATACGAGCATCAGTACCAACGGAAGAGATTCCCGTGCTCCGGTAAGTCCCCAAGGATGATCATTCCTTGCGATTTGACTAACTTCACTAGTGCAGACATCTTGGATCCAAACTAGAGTCCGTTTAAAGCCTCAGTGTCACAGTCACCAGCAGTATGGATTTGCCCAGAAGAGTCATATCCAGAGAATGATCAGTCAGAGTCAGAGCAGGACATCGAGTAGGTTTGTGAGCAGTTGCAGAATCGTTCAACGTTGTTAGAATCAGGACAATCGGCAGTGAGTCTGGCAGCAGCAATGGAAGATCCAGTTCAAAGGGTAGACTTAGAGAGCAGCCTCACAGATGACGTAGTTGGAGATTTGAATATTTTGTTTCAAGAGCAGTTGGAAGTGCTCGCAGAAGACCTAGTAGAGCACAACAGAGTCAGGAAAGGAACGAAAGTTGTTCCAAAATCCCAACCAGAATCACCAGTACCACCACAGGACCAAGTTTCAATTATGGTCCTTCAAGAGTCAGGAAAAGAGTGTGCTAGACCAATGGAGTTAATCTCCTGTCAGCCGGGAGGCGGGTCTAGCTAGTACTGGCAACTTAAGCCTCACCTCAGGGGTGAGGGACAAAAAAAAAGAAAGAACTTTAGCTAGGCTCAGGAAGCAATATAGGCGGCAGCAATCTCATCAGTCAGTAGTAGGACAGTCGCCAGCAATTTCATCAGTCAGCAGTAGGACAGCCGCCAGCATGCAACAGCTTTTGTAAATATTATGGAAAATACAAAAAAAAATAAAAAAACCCAGAAAACCCAAAAAAATCTGAAAATCCCAAAAAATCAAACAATGTAAATAGAGATACATCAACCTCATAAGTAGGGAGCCTCAGGTCCTTAGTTGGCTCAGACAGTCGAGTTGTAGAAGAGGTTGCACAGTGTCATTACAAGAATACAAAAGTTACTGTGACTGTCATAAAGTGCCATCAGGGCATGGAATTGGAAGAAATCCTCTCGGTTGATATTATAGATCCAACCTTTGAGTAGAAAATTCTATTAGAGCTCATTGCTTCTGGAGAGGAAGATGAGGTCACCGAGGCATATGGTGCAGATGCAGAAAAGGATGATAATGCGTCGTCGCAATTTCAGCCTCACGACAGTGACCTAGAGGGCCTTAATCTACATGTGGAGGAAGAAACAGAGCATGTCAACATCAGCACGGCAGAAGATGTTAAAGAAACACGCATCAGTGCCAAATTATCACCACAAGCAAAGGTAGAATTTATAGCTTTCTTAAAAGAACATGTGGATGTCTTTGCATAGAGCTACGATGACATGGTTGACCTAGACATTGAGGTGGTAGTACACGCATTACCACTAAAACCAAATTCAAAGCTAGTCAAGCAGAAGCTTCGTAGATGGCGACCTCAGTGGCTATTGAAACTTAAGGAGGAAATCATGAAACAACATAAAGTCAATTTCCTCAAGATCGTTCTTTATCCTAAGTGGCTCACAAATGTGGTACCAGTGCCAAAGAAAGACAGGCGGGTTGGCATGTGCATAGACTATCGAGACCTCAACAAAGCGAGCCCTAAGGATGATTTCCCACTTCCCCACATTGATATTTTGGTTGACAACACAGTAGGACATAAGATGTTATCATTTATGGATAGATTTTCAAGATACAACCAGATCAGAATGGTAGAAGAAGACATAGAGAAGACGTCTTTCATTACCCATTGGGGAGTCTTCTGCTACAGAGTAATGCCATTTAGGCTAAAGAATGCAGGCGTGACATACTAGAGGGCCATGACAGTGCTATTCCACGATCTCATGCACCAAGAAGTTGAAGTGTATGTGGATGACATGATTGCCAATTCCAAAGAGTCCGAGGATCACCTCTCCTGCCTAAGGAAGCTGTTTGACCTCCTGAGGAAGTATAAGCTTTGCCTCAACCCTATCAAATGTGTATTAGGGTGTCTTCCGAAAAGCTTATGGGTTACATTATCAATCAGAGAGGAATAGAAGTGGATCCTCACAAGGCCAAAGCCATTATTGACATGCTGCCTCCTGCCAATGAAAAAGAAATATGCTGATTGTTGGGGCGATTACAATAAATTAGTCGGTACATAGCACAGCTTACACCCATATGTGAACCGATATTCATGCTCCTGAGGAGGAATGCCCAAACACACTGGAATGATGAATGTCAAGCAGCCTTTGACAAGATCAAACAGATGTTACCAAAACCTCCAGTCTTGGTTCCTCCCATGCTAGGACGGCCCCTGTTATTATATCTCTCAATCACACAGTATTCCATGGGCACGGTCCTAGGTCAGCATGATGAATCAGGACGTAAGGAGAGGGCCATCTACTACCTCAGGAAGAAGTTCAATGACTGCGAGGCCAAATACAGCACCATAGAAAAAGTTTGCTTATCCTTGGTGTGGGCCACTCAGTGCCTCAAGCATTACATGATGGCATACCTAGTCTTGCTATTATGTCACCACGATCCTATCAAGTACCTGTTCTAGAAGCCAACCTTAGTGGGCAGATGTGTTAAGTGGCAAGTTATGTTGTCATAGTATGACATTACTTTTGTGACACAGGAGTCCATGAAAGGACAAGCGATGGCGGATCATTTGGCCGACCTACCTTTGCCAGAATATCTGCCACTGCAAGCACAATTTCCAGATGAAGACATCTTATTTGCAATGGGTGATATAGAGTTAGAAAATACTTAAGATGAGCACCAATGGTGTCTATACTTTGATAGCGCAGTCAAAAAAAGAGGAAGAGGTATCAGTGCAGTTTTAGCAACGGCGCAAGGGCAGCTAATTCCCTTTGCGAGGAAGCTGACATTTGAATGCACCAACAATGAAGCTGAATACGAAACGTGCATCCTGGGATTACAGGTGGCACTAGAACAAGGTGTTCGAGAGCTTCGGGTATATGGAGATGCAATGCTAGTAATTTCACAAATTAATGGTGACCGGAAGACTAAGGATAAGAAGCTTGTATTATACCATGAGCATCTGCTGAAGCTGATTGACGAATTCGAGGAGGTCAAGTTCTCTTTCATGAAGCGGGCCAAGAATGCGTGTGCAGATGCATTAGCAACCCTGGCATCATGGCTATCGCTACTAGTGGCCTAGGTAGCGGATATCTCAGTAACTTGCGTAGAGCGGCCTGCACATTGCATGCACATCCAAGAAGCTGAACCGACAGCTGAATTGCCCTAATATCATGATATCAAAGTTTTCCTGGAGTCCGACGACTTCCCATCTGGCATTTCCACAACAGATAAGAAGACCTTGATACGGTTGGCCTCTAAATATGTACTCGGGGCAGGACTTCTATACAGAAGATCCTACAACCAAATGCTTCTTAGATGTGTGGACAAGAAGGAGGCAGATATATTGATGTTAAAGGTTCATGCAGGCACATGTGGTCCACACATGAATGGAGTGCTCTTGGCCAAGAAAATCATGTTGCAGGGTTATTTTTGGTCCACTATGGAAACAGACTGTTGCCAATTTGTGCGGAAGTGCCACAATTGCTAAGTACATGGCAACTTCATACATGCCCCCCCACAACAGCTGCATAGCATGTCGTTGCCTTGGCCTTTTCTTACTTGGGGATATCAGGGCGATATATCCAGCTGTATCTAACGGGCATCGGTATATTCTCGTGGCCATCGATTATTTCACAAAGTAGGTCGAGGCAGCATCATATAGAGCTGTTACAGCAGCAGCTATAGAAAAATTCATTAAGAATAACATTATTGCTAGATATGGGGTTCCACATGCCATCATATTAGATAACGGAGCTAATTTCAAAGCAAGAAGAGTTGAGGACTATCTTCAAGGTTACAAAATCAAACACCACATATCCTCTCCATATCGGTCGCAAATGAATGGTGCAGTCGAATCAGCTAATAAAAACTTGATCAAGATTTTGAAGAAGATGGTTGAGACTCACAAGGACTGGTATGAGAAGTTCTCTTATGCACTTTGGGCTTACAGGACATCAGTCCGGACGTCAATAGGAGTAACACCGTATTCACTTGTTTATGGTATGGAGGCAGTTCTCCCTTTCAAAGTGGAAATCCCATCACTAAGAAATTTGAAAGAATCAGAACTGGATGAGGCAGAATGGGTCCAAGACCGCTATGTTCAACTAGACTTGATTGACAAGCACAGATTACAAGCCCCGCACCATGCCCAATGCTATCAAAAGCGAGTGGCCCGAGCATATCTAAAGAAAGTTCGGCCTAGAAATTTTGTGTCAGGTGATCTGGTTTTGCGCGCCATTCACCTACCCAATGCCCAAGGAAAGTTCAGGCCTAACTGGTGTGGACCATTCATTGTGAAAGAAGCCTTATCTGGAGGCGTAGTCATTCTTGAGGATATGGATCATGGGGAGCAGTCAAAGCCTGTTAACGCTTCCTACCTGAAAAAATACTACCAATG
>JAMKQA010037078.1:0-11950 GCA_024699735.1 Posidonia australis | reverse complement strand
TGAGCACCCATATCCATGATGGAAAGACTCCAAGGCAGTTTCACCAACTTAATTTAACACCACATCCACATGCATGTTCAACTTTACGCCTTGGCTGCTTTAGTTTCACATGACGTGCTTTGGTTTTCCAGCGTGCATTCTACTTTATACAGCATGCATGCTGATTTAATTATAAACTGTGCTGAAGCCTGAAGTTTCACATTTGGAATGGTTCTGCAATCAATGGATATTGTGTCACTTGTTATAAAGCTTTCATAAACTCGCTGATACTTATAAATCTCTCCTGCCACTTCGAACATGAACGCTAAGAAAAATGCCCATGTACATCAATATCTCATTTATGAAGAATTAACCTTGTACAGGCCGAGGTTTCCGAGATAGATTCAAAAATTACACCAAGATTCCATGCAAAAGAAAGCAGAAAATGTACAACATTGATCTGTTGGTCTTAGCTAATTATGAAGTTTTCCAAGGTAGAAGTCAGATGTCAGCTTGGCAAAAGTAAAATCAAGAAGATGAGATCCAAACGGAATCATTAACTAACATAAATCAATAACGTCTAATTACTGTAGAGACACAAACTTTGAATTAAGAAAAGGAAAAAGTGATGATGTACAAAATTAACAAAGATAACGAACAGGTCCCAAAGTTACTACATGACTTTCATGATCCACACTCTTCCACTATATATTCTCAGAACTTTTACATGCAGCTTCACATTTTTTTGGCCTCTGGGTTTATTCCCTTCTCACAGTTCTGTATCCATCCCACATGTTGATCTCAACTGATCATCTTTATTCACCAACAAATCAATAAAATAGCAAATTGCTTGAAAAATCTCAACTAAAGAAAGGAAAAAAAAAAGGGAAGAAAGAACATGACATGAAGAAGAAAAATGGGGGAAGAGCAATGGAGAGGTGAATGGAGATGAGAACATATATGGTACATGGGAAGAAGTCTATTTCTCTACTTGACCATGGCCAGAAAGGAGCTAGCGGCCGTGGTCGTTGTCGTCGTCGCCGCCGGAACAGATGGGTTTCCACCATTGTTTGTGGTACCTCCAACATTTGGCCTCTGGAACTCTATCTTGTATGCCATTTTCTGCTGCTCTTCATCCTCATCCTCGTCGTCAACGCCAATACCATCGCTGCCATTCTCCTCTGCGTTGTTGTAATCCCTTTCCATCAGCTCCTTCACAATGTCTTCTGGCTTCACCAACACAAAAGCAATAATCAGGACTCCACACACACACATTACAATTAAGCACCAAGTCAGAATTAAAGATATAAACTAGCTAGAATTAGAATGATCACAGCATGATCAGTGAGGTACTATTGGTTTACGTACCTTCTTGATGTCTCCTCCAGTGGCACTGGTCCCTGCTCCTTCCTCAAGGAAGGTCGGTGAGTGGCCTCCATTGGTGGCAGAAGCCACACATGCTGCAGAATTCCCACCATTCCCATCCCCACTGGTGCCACCTTGGGTATTAGTCGTTGGGGGCGGAAGCGTCGTGATCGGCAGGACTTCAGGATTGATTTGTTCATGAGACTCTTGCTGACCGCCGCTGATGGTGCCGGCACCGCTGATGCCGCCGGCGCCGCTGAGGACTTTCTTGCGGTAGAGTGCGTCGAGTTGGTGGAAGTACGGGCAGGTTTTGGAGTCGTCGGGCCGCTTCTTGCTGCTCTCCTTGACCTTCTTGAAGTACTTGTTGATGTTCTCCCACTTCTCTTTGCACCTCTTCGAGCTACGGTTGTAGCCCAACCGCCGCATCCCGGCGGAGATCTCCTCCCAGAGCGGTCCTTTCGGCCCGGCCTCCTGGTACCTCGGCTCCATTTCGCTCCTTATCTTGATCAACGCGTGCACCTCCGTCTTCGGCCACCGTGACGATGCCGGGTCGGTGCTACCACCTGCTGATCCGAACTCTTGCGTCTGGTCGCGGGCCGTCGTCACGACGGGCTCGGATGAAGAAGTAGTAGTCCGTGGTGGTGGTGGTGGTGGACGAGGAGTAATAGTCTCCGTTCTTTGTCGGGTTGGACTTGGAACTGGAGCTTGTTGTTGCTTATGTTGTAGCGTAGGCGGTTGCTGTTGTGGTGGTGGTGGTGGTGGTGGTGGTGGCGGTGACGCTGCTGTGACTGCCGGTTGCGTAGGCGAGACGATTGTCATGGACACTGGCAGCTGAGGGACCGGAATTGACTGGCCGGTGATCTTCTGAAGGAATGCGATGATCGAGTTGTCTCTGGTGGCCGACATCGCTCGTTCCTGCAGCCAAATATGATTTTTAACATCAAGTAAATAAGAATGAATTAATACAATTGAATGTGATTTGATTATGATCTTGAATAATCGGTTGATTACAATTGGTCTTGGTCTTGAGTTGGATGTCCAAATAATAGAATAGATATGGACCTGTGCATTCAGCTCGTGTTCGCGGCTGAGCCGTGCCATCTCCTGCCGCTTCCAGGCCTCCTCTCTAATCATCCTATCCTGCTCTCTCTTCTCAATTGTCTCCAGGAACTTCTTCTGCATCGCCTCCTGCCTCTCCAGCACCTGCTGCATTAGCCCTTTGAAGAAGTTCCTCATCTTCCGACTGCCGCCGCTGCTGCTAGACCTCTTCCGCTTGCGCTGTCCGCTCTCCGTCGCCACGCCTTCCTCGGTATCCTCCCCATCCGAATCAGACGACGAGGATGAGGACGATGTGTTCGTCGAGAAGCTGAACAACCCAGCCGGCGGTGTCACCCCGGGTACCGGGTCAGTCGCCGGCGGCGGCGGCGGCTGATTACTACTTGACGGGGCAATTGACGTTAAGGGAGTAGGCTGAGCTCTGCCAGCCATGCAGGACCCAAACGCGGATGCGGTCTGGGAGGGCAAGGAAGCGGTGGCGGACGAAGTCGAGTTGTTGAGCGCTTCGAGCTGCGAGAAGAAGCGGTAGCTCTTGCCGTCTTGTCGGCCGCCACATTTCTCCTTGGTCCGTTTGTAGTACTTATGCACATTCTCAAACTTCTCCTTGCACTTTTTGGCACTCCTTGTGTAGCCCAGCTCCGCCAGCTTTCTGCACAACACCAACAATAACCGAACTCATCATCACATGGCATACAAACAAAATTCCTCCCAACACGTCTCACATGACTCCATGATCAACTTGTACATGATTCCATGGACAACAAGTTGATTGCCTCACGCAACGAAAGAGTGAGGAGTGAGAGGAAACCAAATTGAAAGCAAAAGCCAGACTGCAGGTTAATTATGCTTTTGATTGCAACAGACTGTAGTGGGTACTGTAGTGATAACAGCATGCATGCATCGGATCACCCACCATTAATTAATTTACATTATTGGGAGATGCGTTGTTGGTCTCTTCTAGATTATTGTAATCACAAAAATAATTGGACTATTAGACAGAGAGAGAAATAGAGGGAGAGCAAAGGAAATCAGCAGATTGGTTCTGATTTGGTTCTCTTGGGATCTCAAAAGGAGACGAAGCAGAAAATTGGGAAATGGATGGTGTTGGGATCGATGCAGCCGATCCGAAGGTGGGTCTTCACAGGATTCCGAGAAGAAGAATTTAATAACAGAAACGGAAGGAAAGAGAAGGTGCCTCAGCTCATCACTGTAGATCTGATACAATAAGTCGACATATTTCAGAAACAGCAACAGAAAGAAGAGAGAGAGAGATGAGACTGTGTATGTATGTGGTGTGAGAGAGAGAATCGTTGGCTTGGATCGAACCAGACCTAATCAAAATAACTACAGTTGAACAGTAGTTACTGGGAGTTCGTGGTACGAATAACCCATCATCAGATCGGCACTAAATTTCAAATTTGAACCGGAATCCAAAAAAAGAGGAGAGGAAATCATTGAGCGTTCTCTCTCTCTCTCTCTCTCTCTCTCTCTCTCTCTCTGTCATGCAGACTCCTACACTCTTCCACAATTCAGGACACCAGATCCGTGAATTGCACATTTCCAAAGAGAAAAGCTAACCAACCAACAAACCATGCAGCAGGTATGACCTGTAGTGTAGTGTTTATGCGTGATTGCGTATCTACGAGCGAGAGAGAGAGAGAGAGAGAGGAGCGAAAAAGGAGAGGAATTAATCCATCCCCATGTAGTACATTTCTTACAAAATTTGCAACCGATATTAAATTAAAGAATAAAAGATGTGGTACTGTGAGAATTGATCAGCAGTACATTCACCAAAAGCTGCAGCAAATTCCACACTCACCTGGAGACCTCATCCCAGAGAGGACCCTTCAGAGTAGCGTCGCGGAAGGTGGCGTCCATGTCTGACCGGATCTTGAGCAAAGCAAGCGTCTCCTGCCTCGGCCACCGGTTCCCCGCAACCCCCCTCTCCGCCTCCTCCCCGGCCGCTATGGCATCGGTGTCCTCCGCGTAATTCCCCGCTGCCGCCATTGCCGGTGCCAACTCGTCAATGTTCGACGGCCGTGCGCCTGCAGCCGGCGCCGGAGGCCGGCTGCTGATGGGTGAGGCTGCCTCGGCAGGGGGCTGTTGCAATCGGTCCGAGGTTGGAATTCTGAGCATGTGAGGGCGGGGACCGGTGCCGGAGACGGCGAAAGTAGGGGTCATTTCCGACGGAGGCACCCCATATTGGGATCCTCCTTGCTGCATAACTTTGTAATCTTTTTCTCTCTGTCACAATCTCTTCTTCACCTCTGCAATATTACCTGGTGGTACTAAATCTAGCCCTTGGATTGATTTCCACCACCCCCACCCCCACGGGCTCTCCCCCCTACTCAAGGTGAGAGAGAGAGAATAAATGAAAAAAAATGGAAGAATAAGAAGAACTAAAGAAGAAGAAGAGTTGTTGAAAGAGAAAAGAAAAGGAAGCAACTGGAAGCTAGAAAGGGATGGAAATCAAATCAGTGACAGATGGTGGTTGAAAAAGATGGAATTCCAAAAACAAACTGGGAATAGGAATAGGTACAGGGAGGAGGAGGAGGAGGAAGTCGAAGGGAGGATGAGGAAAGAAGAAAAAGGACAGGAACCTCTCCTACAACAAGTGACCTAGACCTGCCAATTGAAATAAAAAAAAGATGGGCAAAAATACAACCACAATAACCCAATTCAGTAAATATGTACCACTGATGAAAGAAAGGTGGAAATATGGCATGAAGAGATCTGGTGACAGAAGAGAAAGAAATTGAAGAAGGTGAAGATGAAGAAGAAGCAGAAGAGATGAAAACAGTGAGAGAGAGAGACAAGAGAAGGCTAGAGAGAGAGAGATGGAGAATAGATGACGATGAGGCTGATGATGAAAGAGAATGGGGAAATGATAAAACAAAGGAGATGCTGCGTTGTCAGCGGGGCTCACTGTGCTCTGTTGGGTCCCTAATAATACCTGGGTTTAGGGTTTTGTCGTGGGATCACGGCATGAAAACCACAGTAGACCAGACGATCATGCTAGGTGTTCATCGACACAGGGATGGTGCCCATGTTGGCTGGTTTCTCGTGCCCATGTTGGCTGGTTTCTCGTACCCATGTTTCTGGCTGGGTTCTGCTGGAGATATTTATAGATGTAGTCTTGGAGATGTAAAAGCCTGACCCATCCCCCACACCTCCATCAAGAGATGGATACTTATAGCAGCTGTAAGAAGAGGAGATGAGGTAAACCCATGTGTAAGAAAGGTAGATAGAAAGAGAGAAGCTTCTTCTGTTAACAACAGCACATGCATCCACAACCCTCTCTCTCTCTCTCTCTCTCTCTCTCTCTCTGTTTGTTTCTCTCACTAAACCTGTCAATCGCAATCTGTGGGTGCATCCAGAGGAAGTGTTTAGATAGCGTGAGTTTTTTTTCTTTGGAATGGTATAGATAGCTTGAGTTAAAACGCAACTCTAAACTCTCTGTCTACGCCTAATCTTAAAATACTTGAGGGTTGTAATTTAACTTGCTCTTGATTTTTCTTTTAAGAATGTGTTAGCTGTTATATTCTTGTCTTCTCCCATCTTTGAGCTGGAAGAATTTAATTATAAACAAAGATAAGAAAGTTACAGTCTAAATTTTGGTCTACAATACTGTAGAATACAGGAAAAAGAGAGACTGATTGCGCAAGGAGGACCAACCGTCATAGAAGAGGAGAACATGGTAGAAGACTGCATTGTAAGACTTTGTTCTATCGTTTTGCATTGATATTAGTTTTTATGAAACGATGCAAAATCCTGATTAATTATAATGAAGAGGAGTATCTTAGAATCCAGTCATAGGTTCGCGACACAGTTCTTTTTTATAGGCGAGAAAGACAATAATTGAAAAACTACCAATTTTGTTTGTCCCTGAAGAATCCTTCTATAGAAAAATAAAATGGCATTCTTACCCTTTCATTAGCTCGCCTAGCAATAAGTCAAATCTTAGTCCGATCCATCTATACTTAAATTTAGACTCATTATTTTTTCACAGATTTGGATCTGAATCTAGACCAACAATCTAAAATTTGGACCTAAATTGGATTCAAGTCTCAGATCTGATAGATCTGAACATTAAATGTTACTTATATAAAAATCTAACGAAAAATATCTATTGATTACATTGATTACTATAATTTATAAAATTACCTATGAATATCATACATAACAAAATACTAATAAAATCATTACAATAATTAATAACAATCATTTTCGTTAGAGAAAAACTAAATAACAATCATAATTCAATAATCCATACATCACAAATAGTTAATTAAAATAGTCATCTCAATTTGTTGCGTTGTAGCAGATAAACAATAAAAAAACTAATAAACATATTTCCATAGTGTCATGGATCTTCATTTACATTTCTTCATTTAAATTGATCTTCAATTTTTCAACTATTCATTTATATATATATTAAAGATTATCAAAAGGGTCTATCCACTAAATATTATTAATTATATAGTTAAATATAATTATTATACGGAAAATTCTATGGTATCCATAAGATTATTTCATACCTATTAATAGTTACAATTATTTATTTGCAACTATAAATTCCACCATCCATTCGTTTGGATTAATGATTAAGATTGAAAGTTTTGACATCCAATAAATTTTTTGATATCTATGTGAGTACCATAGTCATACCCTTATTATAATATATTTTGGATCTATGATTTTGGGTACTTTTAGACTCAGACCCTACCTATTAAACAAGCGCATCTATCAGGTTTAGGTTCACAAGTCTATTGGTTTTATTTGTTAGACCCAAACCTTATCTTCACGAGTCCAAATCCACGGGTCTTAGGTCAAAACCCAATTCATTGCTAGGCCTATCCTTCTCTCATGAGTTTATGTGTCGTATGAGAATGCAAGAACATTGTTTTGAAATTAGGTCACAATTTTTACCTTAAAAACTACTGGTCATCTTAGTAAGTATCATGTTTCTTTACTTACGTCTTAAGTGGATTCAATAATTATAGAAGTAGCTCTTTTTAAATCTAGCATTTTCCAAAATTCTTTACAATAACTTCACAACAAAAAAGTTCGGTCCAAGTGCAATTTAAGTTGTTTTTGGTCAAGCGTGGAAAAAACCAAGAACCAAAACGACCTCATCAATATTATCAAATATGGAACTACAAACGATCAACTTAGGTCTACAATTGAATCATTTAGGCACAAGGTAATTCTGGCAAAATGTCTCATTGTCACAGTGGCTGGGAGAACTCTAAACTCGCCACAGGTCCCAGGTTCAAATCCTGAAGCATGCATAAAAATTCAGGCACATAGTAATTCACATTAAGTTGCGCATGTGCACTTTGTGGCTGGCGCTGCACAGTTGAACCAAGACCCAGGATCGATGTGTGGCGGCTCAGCATGCAGATCGTCTCACGGTGTGCCTTGTGCTATTAGGTGTACGAGGACCTGGCGCACCTTTTCTTCAGCTGCCCGTTCTCTTCCAAACTTCTCTAGGTTGCTGCACGGTATCTTGGTATAGCCCTTCATGGTGAACTTGACCTTCTGGTGTCTTGGCTTTTTGCTACCTCCTTTGTTCTGCTTCAACTCTACGCGTTGCGCACGATTGTTGTTGCAGTGTACTACCTATGGTAGGAGTACAATGGACATATTTTTGATTCGAAACATCATGCTCGACCATCGGATATCCTTTGGGACCATGTTTCGGTCTTCTTTGCTTGCAGGAGCGCATGCAAATGTTCGTGTCTTTCTTGGCATCAAACCTATTTCCTGCTTAAGTGTCCCTGTGTGTGATCGTCGAACATCCTTTGGGACCTCATATCTATAAGGATCTTAAGCTTTACGAGAGGAGGTGAATAGTAAATTTAGGAACATTATGTAATTTATATGTTTATTTAACAATTTCAAGTAAAGAACACAAATATATGGAGTTGAAAATTAAACTACAAACATACAAAGAAAGGGATGAGAGAAATTAATATGTACAAAATATTTTATAGTGGTTTAACCTCCTTGGTCTAGTCCACTCCTCGAAAACGTATTGAGAGTTTCCCTATTTTGACCTTGTTCTAGGCCAAGATCTTGTAATTACACTTTCTTGACGAATCCTTGTCAAGACTCTACAAAAACCGCAGATTCCTCTTCTCATAATCAGAGAAGAGAGGACTCAAGAAATATAAAATACAATACTTACTTTTCTTACTTCTTCCAAATACTTAGTAAGCTTGATAGATGGACGTGAAGTTTCTTGCTTAAATGGTAGAGTATTGTGGTTGAAGATATGCTTGAAGTTCCTATCAATGGATGAGAGTGGAATGTTTTATTTGTGGACTAAGAAACACTTGAAACTCTCTCTTAAAGGATGGGAATGGAATTCTAGATTCTTGGTATAGTGTAGGAAGTATTGGTACCCTTGTATATTTATAAGAAAACATAGGTAAAAGTTTGTGTCTAACGTCTTTTTTACATTCATAAACGGTCACTAGTTCGATATGTCGAAATAATTCAGTATACTGATTTTACACCTTTTTGTATAATGGTGGGCCAGTTTGGTATATCAAAATTCAACAGTGTACTGAATTGGTTCTCAGTTCTAAAACAACCTATTCCTTGATTCGGTATACCGAAATTATTCGGCATGCCGAAATGTCCTATTTTAGCCAAATAATGAATGTTTTCAATGAATGATGGGATTTGGGGTTAAGACTATTTTCTTAAGGCTCTATGGAGATATTTGAGAGATTATTACAAGTTCCTAAAATACATGAAATATAGAAAATTACATAATAATTACAAAGATGATTTCAATTATCTTTTTCTTTCTTCATCTTGAGTTATCCTTGGTGACACATAGATCTTTAGATATCTTCCTTTTTTATGCTTGATTCTTCGGAGTCCGTCTTTAATCTTCTTTGCTAATCTGAGTTATGAAATAAATATTCTCATACAACACATTAGTCTTTTGTTATCATCAAAATCAGGATAACGCTAATAAAGTCAACAATCTCTGTCTTTTTAATGACGACAAAACTACAAAATTTTAAGGCCAAAAAATGTCTTTTTTGTCTTTTTCTCAAACAAAAAAGAAGTGATTTTTCTTATTCACTCCTCCTTTTTGTCGTTAGCAAAAATATCACAGATCAATACCTAGTTCTTTCCCCTTTTTTGTAAACGTATTGAATATTGTATGAAAGATTATGGGTTTGTTAAGAATATCAACTGGAATGTTAAGCCATATTCTTATCCCTCTTTGTTGTCATAACTCCATTTTAAAGGTATGAACTTCAAGGCTCTCCTTTTCAAGGAAAAAAAATAACTCATATTATCACTTTTCATAATACATAATCAAAATTTGTTTAATGTAAAATTTTCAAGTATAGCACATGAATCATCAGAATGAATGCATAATTTTATTTAAAACAATCTTATTTAGTAAAACTCCCCCTAACTATATGAGTCCATTTAAAAGAATGTTAAAAATTGCTTCAAAATAACTTAACCACTCATTTATCTTAAATTTACATGATGAGCAAGAACTAGCTTTGGAAATTCTATCCCTATTTTCTCCTCCTTTTTGTTATAAGCAAACAAAATATAAGGTATTAGTCCAAAGACAAAAGATATTCAATGAGATTCATCAAAAACATCTTTAAAGATAAAGAATATTCAAATAACCATCAAAATCAACTTTTACATGAAAGACATTTAAAAAATCATCAAAATCAATGTTTGTAATATGGTCAACGAAACATACATTATATTTAGAAAGAAAGTCATTCAATAGGCATCAAGATCAAGATCAATTTTTAGGTGTTAAGATCAACTTTTATAATATTCAATTAATTTCTTATGAAAGATATTCATATAACCGTCCCCTTAATTCAAGTATGGGTAAAAGAAAATTCTTTTTTCAATAAAGATGTTCAATATGCTCACCTTACCAACAAGCATGGGTAAAATAATAATTCAATGAAGATTCATTCATATCATAGCAAAAATGATGTATCATAGTAAGCATAGTCACAATACTTTTATGTGTGTGTGCATGCTTGGATTGTTTGTTTGAGGGCTGATTTAGTTCTTTTTTGTTGGGCTTAGTATACTACTTACCTTAGGGTTGACTATCTTATAATTGTAAATGTTTTGATATAGTTATACACACACTTTGAGAGCTTGCCCTCCTTTTGCTCTGCAAAAAAGTTGAATAGCTTCTCATCCATTCTCTATAAATTAAACTAATTATACAAGCAAGCATATTCATGTATTACATTATCTAAATGACAAATCGATAATATCATCATTCCTCATCTATCACGCTTCATATGTCTATTCTTAACATCATGAAAGCAAGAAGAAAACATATTGGACAAATATAGATATTAAGATAGAGAAAAATGTAATTAAATAAGTATAAATACCTTATACATGCATATGGCTTACATATAAGATAAGGATTTTTGAGGAGCACCATGTAATGGTTAATTCTCAACTGGTTAGGTTGAGTAATCATGAATAGTCCCAACCTAATGAAGAGCATCTCTAACCTAAACAATTTAACTCACGAGGATCAATTTGAATAGCTTGAGCTTGGGACTCTTCCCAAGTAGGAAGAAGATGCAGTTGTTAGACAACAAAGTTCAGCAAATGTTATGGTATATGAAGTTATTTCCCTCATGTTTTGAATACGATATTAGATATGGATAGAAGAGTAAGAATATCTTCAATGGAACCTATTCAATTATTAGAGAACTGAAGGGTCCAACTATGGTCCCTCAACCCTTGACATAAGTGGATTGTTGACCAAGTCCTCTTGATTTGCTTAAGAAAGATGAATCTTATCGACATATTACAAAATAAGTTTTTGAACTTATTCATGGGGATTCCACAAATATTCCTTTCGAAAAATCAATAGTTTGAAACAATCGACATTTTCCCAAGACTGTGCATTTTCTAATTCATTGTTTGACATGTCCAAAATGAAAACTACATTGTCAATTCTATGAGAATTGAAATTAGGTCCATTTTTTTTCTTAAGTATGCTTAATAGTTATTTATATAAAATCTAGTTGAATCAATATACAACTAAGATTGAACAAATTGGACCTTTCTAATTCATGAGGAATTATACAAGATCTTATTCTATCTTCTCTTTTTTCACGTACATACAAAACTTGGAAGCTACAATATTGGAAATAATTCTCAAATCCACAAGATCACAAGCATCTTCATTCATACCCAATTATTTTCCTAATTGAGTTGCATGTCTCACTAAAATAAATCTCAATTTGATAATAGAACGATAAAACATCAATAAATTTACATACTAATTGTCTTTGTATTATATATGAGCTTATAGCTTAGATGATTACACTATCTCTTCCTTTGGTAAGAGGCCATAATTCTATGCCTACGAATAGGGGTGGGCACGGTTCGGTTTGGTTCGGTTTGTGACAAAACCACAAACCAAACCATATAATTCGATTTGAACAATTTTCAAACCGAACCGAACCATTTTATCTATTGAAACCGAACCAAACCGAACCATTCAAAATCG
>JAMKQA010037077.1:0-22776 GCA_024699735.1 Posidonia australis | reverse complement strand
CGTGATTCTCCCTACCTGGAGAACCCTCACAAAGCCAACCCCACCTTGGGAAGGCTGTCCTGTCTCTCAGGACACTACCAACTACAAGGCACGTGTCCCACCTACACTGGCCACCACAAGGTATGCCTCTCATGGCGTCTTCTACACACGGTGTTCAGAAGGGAGTGTCATACCTCTACACCCGACAACACTCGAGCCTCAATGCTCACGTGATTCTCCCTACCTGGAGAACCCTCACAAAGCCAACCCCACCTTGGGAAGGCTGTCCTGTCTCTCAGGACACTACCAACTACAAGGCACGTGTCCCACCTACACTGGCCACCACAAGGTATGCCTCTCATGGCGTCTTCTACACACGGTGTTCAGAAGGGAGTGTCATACCTCTACACCCGACAACACTCGAGCCTCAATGCTCACGTGATTCTCCCTACCTGGAGAACCCTCACAAAGCCAACCCCACCTTGGGAAGGCTGTCCTGTCTCTCAGGACACTACCAACTACAAGGCACGTGTCCCACCTACACTGGCCACCACAAGGTATGCCTCTCATGGCGTCTTCTACACACGGTGTTCAGAAGGGAGTGTCATACCTCTACACCCGACAACACTCGAGCCTCAATGCTCACGGCGACAACAGGAGTATCATACCTCCCCGTCATGCCACAAGTCACCTCAACCCGTGAACCACAACACTAGCCTCGAGATGACAGTAAAGGAGTCTCATACCTCTAGAACCTGATGTACCTCAACCTCGGGTATCTCGTCCGCCGACCATAACCAAGGAGTCGTACCTGACCACTCGAGAATGTTGTCACATTTCGTAGTCCCGACGACACGGTCCCACATTGTCTTGGCCCGCACACAGAAAACTAGGAAAAACCATTTTCTAAATTTGCCAACTCATCTCTCTGAAATCCATTTTCAAACCATTTTCATATCTTTGAAAACTCTTCCAAAACCTCGGCAAAATGGTGCATCATGTATCCCGAGGGACTACTACTAATAGCCCGCAATCCCATCTCAATGGGCCAAAGCAATCCAATCCGGAAAACACTCAGAAATCAAATTTTACAAACATATTTGGGCCCAGATTCTGCATGCAAAAACAAGTTCGGTATGCCAAAAACCCTTGGTTCAGTAGGCCGATCTTGATCGATCGATCAAATCAAGTCAACGGTCAACACTCAGGCCAAATTTTGTATACCGAAGATGATTTGGTCAACCAAAATCTCATGATTTGGGTGACCGTCCAAAAACGGACGACCAAATTTTGACCAGAGGACCTAATCTGATAGAGGAACTGCATATTGAACTGCTTCGGTATGCCAAATTCTACGAAACACAGAAAATGGTCCAAACCCTATCGTCCAAAATCGCTCCAACTAGGACCTCCAATCAGACCCTTAAACTAACACCAAAAATCGTGCATAAAAAATAAGATGTAGACTCTCAAGTTTACTCCAAATTCTCACAAACAAAACCAAAATCCATTGATCATGCATCAAGATATAAAATCACAAAGGCATACGGGTCAAACTGACCCAAATCTCAACCACCGACATAAATACCCATAAAAACCACAATAAATTCCCAAAAATTCTAAAACATTAAATTTAGCATAGATTACAAGCATCCTAGTCATTTCTACAATTTTACATGATTTCTACACGTTAAATTGAGGATACGTACCTGAAATGAGCTCCGACGAGCCTCGGTTGACTTTGGCGAACTTCGATGGCCTCGCACGACCACGGCCACTCCACGACCTCTAGGACATCACTCTAGAACTTCCCAAGCCACCATAAGCCAGCTAAGCACCTCCACTTCTTTCCCTCTCTCTCTCTCTCTCTCTCTCTCCGTTGACGCACGAAAGTGGAGAATGGGGGAGGTAGGGGAGGACGAGTGGAAGGAGAAGGTGGTGGAGAAGGAGGAGCGGGGAGGAAGGGGAGGGAAAGTGGGGAACAAGAGATGCACGCCCAAGGAGGAGGAGAAAAAGAAGGAGAAAGAAGGAGAAGATGGCGACGAGTGACGGAGGAGTGCGGCGCGAGCAACTTATAAAGCCTGCGCACGCAGTAGTTGGGAGTGTACTCACCTACACATCTCAACCACCAGCACCCCACACGAGCACACCGGCCACTCCACCCAACCACCAACCACAGCAATTGCCCCATAGCGCAAGCCCCACATGGACCCCACACTTGGGCCCCACACGCACAATGCCACAATGCACCAGTGCCAAACCACGCACCGGGACACGCAAATAGAAGTCGACTCACGAGGCCCAAGCCCAAAAGCACAAACCACACAACGGGCCTCAGAACAGTAACACTCGTCTAGGAAATAAATTTATTAAAATGTAAATAATTATAAAATGAATTTTACAGGTGTTACATCAATGCTTTCACACCCTAGGCTTCATTTAACCCATTTTTGCATTGTTTTTCCTTGTGTAATGCTTTAACAATAATTCCTACAAAATTACATAAAAATAACTTCCATGAAGCACTAAAATATATAAAAATGTATGTAAAAATATACACTTTTTAACTCTAAACACAATGCAATACAAATCAAGCTTCAAAAACCTAATAAATTCTCTCCTACTTGGGTGTACAATATGGTCTGTCTAAGACGTAAAACACTTCAAGTTGTGAGTTTAACATAAAACACACCAGCATGTGTGTCTTGCACCAACAAAACCAGAAAGCAATAAAATCTACTATAAACTCACACCTATCTCTTCAACAAGCTCGAAGGTGCTGAAATTGATCAAAATTGACCAAAAACTATAGGATGCATTAGGCATATCATAATTCACCAATAAACTTTCAAATCCAACAAGGTGTGTACCAATGCGAGCTACACAACAAGCTTCCATGGAATTCCCTGAGCTTCGATGAGTTTTCTAAATGTTCTCCAAGCTTCCTTTGGCTCCAACGATCCCTAGCAACTCATGCAAAACTTGGAGACTAAAAACAAGTGCATGCACACTAAAAGAAAGGGAAGCAGAGAAGAGAACTCAACATCCTTGAAACCTAACCAAGGCTCACCTCAAGTTCTAGATTGTAGCACACCTTCTGTAACGACCTAAATTTGGAAGTAGCATTTTGGCCAGATGTTTTGATGGAACTCTAGGTCTTTAGACACTGAGTCCCCACGTTGAGTGTGAAACGTAGCTAGACATGTAATTTAGGTCAAGTCGACCCTAGGTCGTCTAGCCCAACCCTTGATTTAGCCAGGATCAGGCCGACCCGAATAAAACTAAGGCTACCCCAGCCGGCGACGCACCACAAGCCACCAATAGGTGACAACCTTTCCTCACCTCATTAAAGGGTGATCTAGGAGTGTTCATTTTACTTTCCTGCATCATCTCCTAGTGTTTTTTTAGTCGTTTTGTTGCATCCTGCATCTCACCCATCATTGTCGGATGCAAGCGTGAGGCCACACAAGCCACTAAACTCTCAGACCAATGATCCGATGGCTTCCTTCTTCTCCCACCATCACACAGAGTGGTAGGGTCGAGGCTCCAAATGCACCACTGTTCCACAGCTTTAGCATGGGACGAAACCTTACTTTCTTCCTTGAGTCGGAGACCCGTTCACCCCAAGAGCATCTGGAGTAGACATCCTCCTAGGAAACACTTAGACAGTGAGAGAGTGCATGCTAGTTGCATCTATGTGCATGTGTGCCATTCATACTACTTAATTAACATTGCATTGCTTATCCTCAAGTTTTGATACCTGCTCCTGTCTCTTTTACCAATAGGTTCGTGCATGAGTCCTTTGACCTGAGCTCAAGCACCCCCTTCAGTTTCCTTGTTGTGTGACACCCATTCTCAGCCTTCCCCAAGCTTTTGTCACTTCCAACAATAGCTCGTTGTAGGGTCCATCCTTCCTTCAGCTACCATAGCCCTATTTGCACTCACTCACGTTTCGCCATGGCCAAGCGCGTCAGTGAGGCTCTCTCTGTTGTCACCTCTAAGGGTATCGCCACTTCGGCCGCCTCGTCCCTTTTCCTGACTTCCTCAGCTGCTTCTTCACCCGATGTCATCCTCTTCCAGGCCCATGGGGCATCCTCCCCTTTTGTGTTGGGACACTGGTAGACCCTGTTTGGTCTATAGTTGGTTGCGGTGACCGCCATCAGAGCTCCAAAGCTGCTGGTGTCTCTCCCTCTGTAAGGCCCATCTGTCTTGACAACCCAGCCCGGTATGGTAGCCTCCTTGGTAGGGATCGTCCCTTTTAGATAGTCTGCTCCCCTTTTGCCCTCTGCTGTGTCAACTCCGTTGACAATCCCGTCCCTCGGTACTGCTACCAATGGGAGTCCAGCTATGCAAGCCCAGTACTTCTTGGCCCTCGCCCAGAAGCTACAAGGAATGGCACTCTCACTAGACTCCTTACTGCTCCCAACTTCTCCTCCCCCTGATATCTTGTCGCCCTCAGCTTTAATGCTTTACTCTACACTCACTACACCTCTTTGACCATCACCCCAGCTCCTCGCTAGTCAGGCGATGGGGCTGTCGATGCTGCATCCTTCACCTTCATCTCACTCTTCACAGCTTGCATCTCCAGCACCTGGTGGCCTGCCCCTCGCCCTAGTAGGGTCGCAACACCCCCTCGTCTTGCTATTTGTACTCGCACCAGGATAGCAGTTGTCGCCCACAAACCTCGTACCACTCACAACACAGCATACTACCTACCCATTGTCCCTACATCAGACATAGGTTGCCCCATGCATCTCGCACCATACCACTCACCCGCACGGGTATGTCGGCCATCATGCCATGACACTAGGTGGTATGATGGTGGATCAGGAGAAGCACCTTAGTGCAATCCACACGGCATACTGTAACCATGTCGGCGACAACCTCGGGACTTGGCACGAAAGGCCAAGTACACGAGGATCGGCAAAGTCACAACAAAAATAAAATGAAAATGCAGGACTCGCCACCTAGTCTATTAAAATGGAAGACGAGGAAAACCATAAAAGAATCACTCAAATCATGCATATAAAAACCAATGGAAAAGGTCTTTGTAAACCAGGTAAGGTTCCCTGTTACACACGAGGAAGGTATTAGGCACTCTCGTGTGCCTGATAAATCGGTCCTTTATAGGTTTCTCATTTACTAATAAGAAATGTTGGCTTTTCAAACTTTTATATACGCCCGAGGGTGATATGCCATGCCATGCTAAGTGAGTGGTGTCTTATGCTAAAATAAGGGTGCATGGAGTGCAGGGTGTGTCCTAATCATCAGAAGTATCGTTCATATATCGGGTCAAGTGGCGATGCAAAGATATTGCATAAATAAGATCAAGGATCTAAGTATTTTGAGTGACTTTTCATTCTTGCTATACTATATGCAATGTATGAGCTATCATGCATAGAAAAGATTGAAAATAGAGTTAGATATTCCTGACATACCCAGGAAGAGAACCAGAAAAAAAAACAGAAGTAAATCAAAACAGGAAATCATTCTAAAAACTATGCGAAAGCTGCTGTGTGCTATTGAAGACAAGCTAATGCGCCTGTCAGGTGCGCCAGACTGGTGCTCTAGTCTGGTGCGCTAGCTATATGCTCCTATGTGGGCCAGGAAGATGTGCTGAGGAAAAATAGAAATCCCGCAGTGCAAAGTCATATGGATGCGCTCCAGAAAGTTATGCAATGTAAAGTCCTTTGTGAAATCGGAAAATATCCTTTAAAAATGAAAGAAATGCAAGTATGAGAAGATCTATGGATCTTGTGCTCAAGGGCTAATAGCCTCACACAAGGTCACCCTATTCATGCCAAATGAAAGCAACAGAGTTCAGCCATGTCACCTGGATCATAGGCTGATGCATAAGAATTTCCATGTAGGAGCAAGGTGCACTCAGCCTACCAGATTTCAACCATGGGCCGAAGATACAAAGTGTAAAACGACTTAGAAAGCAACATCAATTGAGGCTAAAATCATGCATGCGAAATCATGAAATATCAGAGAATCATTGCCCAAAGAAAGAATCAAACTCGTAACTATTCGGGAAAACATGCAGATGGGGATGAAAAATAGGGTGATCTATTCTCTGACTAGTCTAGTGCACCAGAATGGTGCACTAGAGTGGTGCTCTGATTTGGAGCGCCACTCTGGTGCGCCATATAGGTGCTCTGGAATGGTGCTCCCTAGAAAATCTAAATCAAATTGTAGTCTGATTTAGAATTCTGGTTCAGATCCAGAGACAAGTGATTTCTTTTTTATTAAGCCAGTTATGCAAATGATGGAAACAGAAATATGATGAGATGAAAATGAACAGAAAACCTTTTCCTTTTATTTGGTTAAAAAGCAAAATAAAACATGGGTTTATGGTAGAAATGTTTATACGAAATCTTGAAGAACATGTCTGAGAAGATAAACTTGACCGCCCATATGCAAGTGATGAATAGGTAAAGAACATGTTTATTGCATATCCTAGCATGCATATGCATGGATCATAGATCCTAGTGAGAAGAAAAATAATAAAACCACTCATAGGAATTACATGATGCAGATTTTTAACATATGTATCCTACATGCAAGACATCTTCAACATTTTATCATAAAAATCTCTTATATAAACAGCAAAAAAAATCAGATTATATGTTATGTTCAAGGCATGCTTTATCTTGGTGCAAGAGCTAAAATTAAAGAAGAAGGGAAAGAGAGGACCTACCTCCCAAGGTGTTTCTTCTTGAGATATTAAAGATAATGGGATCCTTGTTGCTTTGGAAGGGCTGGCAATGCTCTAAAATATAAGGGAGTGCTTGAGAGAAAAGAGAGCAGATTGTAGAAAATAGTAGATAGCTCGCACTAGATCTTCTTAAGATGACAAGATCAACTCTTCAGGTCAGATTATCAAGGGGAAGGCCAAATAGTTGCCTATGGATGTCTTTATATAGGAAATTCTCAAAGGTAACCCCTAGAGAATACAAGCATCCTCGTAAATGAAAAGCCTAGGAAGATTCCGTGGCATATTCGTTGGTGGAGGTTACAGCCATGGGAGTTGGAAAGTCAGCAGCTAGCAGCCTGAGAAGTGGCTGTGCGCCAGTGTGGTGCGCCAGGTAGGTGTGCCAGCCTGGTGCTCCAGCTAGATGCGCCACTTCCGTGCTCCTGCTTGGTGAGCTAGCTAGATGCTCTACATTGGTGCTCTACCTTGGTGCGCTCCCCTACCTGTCTGGATTTTCTAATTAGGCTGTGGGCCTGCTGTAAGTTTGGGGTTGGTTTGGCTAATGGGATTAGGTTTGCCACATCCAAAACAACATCTGGAAAGCTTATCTATGAGTCACCTCAAAATCGAGGTGTCTACACATACGCTGTATCCACCCAAGCTACGCTAGTCTCAATAGTAGCGACCCCAGATGCCCTCCTTTCCAGGATGGGTGATTTGGAAAGACCACTTCGACAAGTGTAGGGTGGGGACTGCCAGTCTTTCCAGTTCTGGGACCTCTACTATTTCCTAGAGGCAACTTTCCCATCGAATTTTCAAGTCCCAGACTTTGAAAAATACAATGGAAAAGGCTGCCCAATCTCCCATCTGAGGGCATACTGTGGAGACCTTGCTCAGCTCTAGGCTGACGAAAGATTATTGATCCGCTTGTTCCAGAAGAGTCTCTCTAGCCCTACCTTGAAGTGGTTCACTTCCCTAGACATGGAGACCATTCAGATTTGGAACGACCTAGCATAGGCCTTCTTGGAACAGTATTCCTTCAACCTCGACCTAGTCCCCAAGAGGGAGGACTTGGCCGCCACCAAGTAGAAGCCCTTCGAGCCATTTGGAGAGTACGTTGGGCGTTGGCGTGCTCGTGCGTCACAGGTCAAGGATAGAACCTCTAACGAGGAGTCTATCAAAATAATCATTCGTAGGGCATATCCAGCCATAGGGGCTCTGCTTAGCATCCAGCCTATCACCACTTTCTCCACTCTGATTCAAGTCGGTGCCTGCATGAAAAGCTAACTACGAAGTGGCAGTTTCCCCGCATTCGCCAAGCAGGCAACCACCTCTAGGCACAACGCTGGCACCAACAACAATAGCAGCAACAACAACACTGGCTCCAGCTCCAGCTCCAGCTAACCGAAGAGGAGGGACCCTCTGAAGAGTGTTGTTGCGTACGTAGAGCCTCCTACTGTGCCTGTGAACGTGGTGGGCCGATTGGCCTAAAATCATGTAGTTTATGCACCAGTACGTTGGACATCCCTCACACCCCACATCACTACCACCGTTGAGCTAGCGTATCCCGTAGCATCGACAAGGCAAGGACAACACCATCCATAAGGAAGGCCCCCACGACTCGATCGAGATTTCACCACACTCATCGAGCCATTGAGCACCATCCTTCCCAAGGTGCAGTCGCTCCTCAGGTACCTGGACGTTCGCCCACTACCGAATCCATTGCCAGTGTGGTATAAAGAAAATCTATACTATAGTTACCATCAGGCACCGGGGCACTTGACGGACAACTGTTTCACTCTCTGGAATGCCATACAGGACCTCATTGACCGCAAGGTCATTATCATCAACACTCAGGATGCAGGATCTGCACCCGCTCCAGCACAAGCAGCAGCACTAGCATGAGCACAGCCACACCCTAGCATTGTCAGTCAGCCTCTCCCTCAGCACCCCTATCCGGGAGCGCCCGAGACCTCAAGGGTTCACTACCTCTTTCCGCTTTAATCCGGCTCTTCCCAGCTAGATCCGTTTGATCATATCCATCTCACCTCTGAGCCGTTCCCGTCTCAGTCGTATCTCCAGTTCAATGTCCGTCGTCGGCATGATTCACGTAGCCACCAAGATAGAGCACGCGGTCGCTTCGCCTACCATGCAACTTCCCCCAGCTCAGCCCATCCATCTTGAAGCCAGACCTCAACCAGCTCCTACTCAACCCATCCAATTAGCAGCCTACTCCACTATCCCTCCCACTAGCCAACCATTGGCCCGACTAGAGTTGGCGGCTCGTATGCCTTTGGTCATCAATTTGACTAGGGATACCCACTAGGTACTGTTTGACTATGCCACAGAAATGTGTGCAGAAATCACACGATCCGGACGAGTGTACGAGCCCCCAACTCTAGTCCCCAAGGCAAGCCACCCAGTACCACGTCCACCTCAGCAAGCAAGCCAACCACCCAAGCCCGTCACCGAAGAGGTTACCTCTAAATCCTCCACCAACACTACGAGTAAATCCCTGGATGATCTTACCTCCCAGCTCAAGAAGGTTAAAGCCGACATATCCATTTGAAGCCTCATCCACACCTCAACCGAGCACTGGGAAGCCTTCCTTAGGGTATTCCAGGCGGCCCATGTATCCCCCACCATCGAACCCACAACCCTTGAGAACTTGGTAGGCATGATCTCAACGCTGCGGGTCATTTCCTTCTCATCCCAGGAGTTGCCCCGGCAAGAACCAATCACAACCAACCATTGTTCGTCACCACACAGTTCCAGAAGTTCCGAATCCTGTTGACGCTGGTTGATAACGGTGCAGGTTTAAACATCTGCCCCTTGCGCACCGCAAGCAAAATCGAATTCAAAGCCAAGGACATCACGCCAGCTGTCAAGGGGATGATGTCTTTTGACAACACGCACCACGACGTGTTGGGAGTTTTGGTCATTCCTCTGACTATCGGTCCAGCTCAGTTCACCATTGAGTTCTACATTGTTGATCTCGAGCCTACTTTCAATCTCATGCTTGGGTGCCCTTGGCTGCACAAGCATTAAGTCTTCCCGTCAACCCTGCACCGCATGATCAAGTTCCGCAATGACGACGACATTGTTGTTGTCATGTCAAAGAACTTTAAGAAGGATAGGGTCGATGTAGTCACTTCGGTCGATCTGCAGATGCTCCACTTTGATCCCAAGCCATCAGATTTCCTTTATCGTGTTAACCATTTCGAACCGATCAATTTTGTTCCGGAATTTGAGCGTGTTAGCTTCTTGTCTATTCATAGCCACCCTCAGTTGATGGTTGAGAACCTTTGTCATTGATTGGGATACAAGAAGGGAGCACCACTTGGGTGACATTGTCAAGGGATTGTGGAGCCCATCGAGGCAGAGGAAAGAAGAGATCGCGAAGGACTTGGATACCAAGGACCACAGGGAGGCGCACGTAGGCACCGGTGGTTGTCTGTCCCTTGGGATTTAACTAACTTCGTTAGTACAAGTGTGATGGACCCACACAAGAATCTATCCCCAGTCAGTGCAGTGCAGCAATAGTAGAGTTCAGCAAAAGACATCGAGTGGGTCTGCATTGAGGATTATTACACGGATGAAGATACCTTAAGCGTAGTTGAGCCAGACCCTACAGGCAGAATAGAGCAGCACCAAGCAATATCCCCCTATTTAGCCTTGCTACCCCTAGTAGCGACAATATCATAGCCACAGTCAGCCACAACAACACAGCCACTGTCAGCAGCAACAGTAGTTTCACAGCCATGGCCAGTCACAGTCACAGCATCGCAGCCACAATTAGTCTCAGTAGTTTCATAGCCACAGTTAGTCACAGTCACAGCATCGTAGCCACAATCAATCACAGTCACAACAGCACAACCATAGTCAGTCACAGCAGTAGCAGCATTGGAGCCACAGTCATTCTCAGTAGCAGCAGTACCATAGCTATAGTCAGTCACTATCGTAGTATCACAGCCACAGTCAGTCACAGCAGTAGCAGCATCGTAGCCACAGTCAGTCACAGTCACAGCATCGCAGCCATAGTTAATCTCAGTCGTAGTAGTTTCACAGCCACAGTCAGTCTCAATCGCAGCAGCAGAGCCACAGCCAGTTTCAGTCACAGTAGCAGCGATACCATAGTCACAGTAGCAACGGCCCAGATGCAGCAGTACAGTAGCAGTAATATCTTGGCCCTTCCTAATCCTAGATCTCTGGTGTAGTCAAAATCCTGCTCCTATTATGTTGACTTCACCTCGGACGAGGAGGAATGTGCAGCCATCGAGGCCTGTGTAGACACAGTGCTCAATGACCTGGAAGTGCTATTCCAGGAACAACTGGCGATCTTAGCAGAAGATGCAGCCGAAGAGGATAGGAAGAGGAAAGGGAAGGTAGTAGCATTAGAGCCAGAAGTCACCACACCCCAGAACCACCAGGGTTCTCCAGCAATCATGGTTGTAGAGGATGGCAGAATAGTCAAGACTAGACCAGAGGAGATGATCTTCGAGCAGCCGGGAGGCGAGTCTAGGTGGTATGTGCAGCACAAGCCTCGCCTTCCAGCAATCATGGCTGTAGAGGATGGCAGAATAGTTAAGACTAGACCAGAGGAGATGATCTTCGAGCAGCCGGGAGGCAGGTCTAGGTGGTATGTGCAGCACAAGCCTCGCCTTCAGATAGGCGAGGGGCAAAAAAAAAGACCTTGAGGTAAGATCCTCAGAGAGCCCACGGAGCAACTCCTAAAGCGGTCACCAGCCAGACGACTGTCGAGGGGCGATTATTGTAAATACTACAGAAAACCCAAAAAAAATCAGAAAAAACACAAAAAAACAAAAAATATTAGAAATACTTTAGAGGAGGCAGAAGAGCAGGCTAGCACCGCAGTAGAGTAGAAAAGCACAGGATCGGGGTCCGCGCAGTGCATTTACAAGAATATCAGAGTCAGTGTGACCCTCCTCAAGCAAAAACAGGGCCAGGAGTTGGAGCAGATCCTCTCATTTGATGTCACTGACTCGATATTCCAAGAGGAGGTGTTATCAAAACTGATAGCGTATGGGGAGGAGCACGACACTAGCGTCGATGATTCAGAAGATGCGTTGGAGTTCCATCCTCACGACGACGATCCAGAAGGACCAAATTTTCACGTCGAAGAGGACACAAAGGTGGTGAATATCAACATGCCAGGCAATGTTAAGGAGGTCCGCATCAGTGCCAGATTGTCACCATAGGTAAAGGCAGATTTTATCACGTTTTTGAAGGAGTATAGTGATGTTTTTGCGTGGAATTATGATGATATGGTCAAACTGGATGTTGAGGTAGTAGTGCACACTCTACTGTTGAAGGCGGACGCCAATCCAGTCATGTAGAATCTCAGAAGATGGCGCTCGCAGTGGCTTCTCAAATTAAAATAGAAAATCATGAAACAACACCAAGTCAAATTCCTAAAGGTCGTCCTCTACCTAGAATGGCTGGCTAATGTGGTTCCAGTGTCGAAAAAGGATGGATGGGTTTGCATGTGCATTGATTATAGAGACCTCAACAAAGCGAGCCATAAAGATGATTTCCCACTACCTCACATCGATGTATTGGTGGACAATACCGTGGGGCACAAAATGTTATCATTTATGGACGACTTTTTAGGCTACAATCAAATCAGAATGGCAGAAGAGGATACAGAGAAGACATCATTCATCACCCCTTGGGGGGTCTTTTGCTACAGAGTGATGACGTTTGGACTCAAGAATGTCGGCGCTACGTACGAAAGAGCAATGACATCACTTTTTCATGACCTCATGTACCAGGACATTGAGGTGTACGTAGACGATATGATTGCCAAATCCAAGGAGTCCGATGACCATCTCACGTGCCTGAGAAAGTTATTTGACCGCCTACGGAAGTTTAAGCTCTGGCTGAATCCCAGCAAATGTGTGATTGGCGTCACATCAGGAAAGCTCTTGGGGTATATAGTCAGCCAAAGGGGCATTGAGGTCGACCCCAATAAATCTAGAGCCATCATTGATATGCCACCTCCAGCCACAAAGAAGAAGGTTCGAGGTTTGCTCGGGCACCTACAATACATCAGCTGATTCATTGCCTAGCTCACTTCCATATGTGAGCCAATTTTCAAGCTCCTGAAGAAAAAATGCTCAGATTACCGAGAGTGCAGAGTGCCAAGTCGTCTTCGATAAGATCAAATAGTTGCTAGCCAAGCCACCAATCCTGGTCCCCTAGACACCGAGACAGCCACTCCTCCTTTACTTATCACTTACATAGCACTCCATGGGCACTGTATTGGGTCAGCATGATGAGACAGGCCAGAAGGAAAGGGCGGTGTACTACTTGAGCAAGAAGTTCAATGATTAGGAAGCCAGGTATACCACCATCGAAAAGTTTGCTTATCCTTGGTCTGGGCCACCCAACGTCTGAGGCACTATGGTGTATCTAGTTTTGCTGTTATGCCGACATGACCCGATGAAGTACTTGCTCTAGAAACCAGCACTGGTGGGCAAATGCATCAAGTGGTAGGTATTGTTATCCCAATATGACATCACCTTTGTGACGCAAAAATCAGTGAAGGGGCATGCCCTAGAAGATCACCTAACTGACTTGCCTTTGCTGGAGTATTAGCCTCTGCAGACCCAATTTCCCGATGAAGACATAGTATTCACCATGGATGATTCAGGACTCAAGGAGTCAGATGACCAGAAGCGATGGTGCCTCTACTTTGATGGTGCAGTAATCAAGAGATGCCAAGGTATCAGGGCAGTGGTAGCAACCCCTTAGAGCCAGCTCATCCCATTTTCCAAGAAACTATCGTTCCAGTGCACCAATAACGAGGTGAAGTATGAAGCATGGATCCTTGGCCTACATGATGCATTGGAGCATGGCATGCAGGAGCTACAAGTCCACGACGACGCCTTGCTAATCATATCCTAGGTGAACGAGAGTTGATAGACAAAAGACCCGAAGCTGGTGCCATACCACTCATATCTCTTGATGCTCATGACAAAATTCAAGGACATTTCCTTCTCCTTCATGAACAGGGCCAGGAATGCATATGCATTGGCAACTTTGGTGTCGTGGTTGTCCATACCATACAATCATGTGGTGGACGTGTCAGTGATCCGAGTGGACTATCCTGTGTACTGCATGAGCATCGAAGAGGCCGATCCGCTTGAGGAGCTTCCCTGGAACCACAACATCAAGGTTTTCTTGCAAACTAGGAGTCTGCCGCCTGATACCCCTGCCACCGACAGAAAGACAATGCAGCGGCTTGCGTCGAAGTATATCCTTGGGGGTGGCCGTTTGTACAGAAGGTCCTACAACCAAATGCAGTTATGGTGCGTAGACTGGAAGGAGGTTGATACCCTGATGCTACAGATCCATGCCGGAGTATGCGACCCACACATGAATGGGATCTTGTTGGCCAAGAAGATCATGTTACAAGGCTACTACTGGTTGACCATGGAAGTGGACTGTTGTTGATTCGTCTGAAGGTGCCACAACTACCAGGTCCACGGCAACCTGATCCATGCTCCTTCTCATCAACTGCGTAATATGTCTGCGCCTTGGCCTTTCTCAATATGGGTTATTGATGTTATTGGAGCTATCCACCCCGTAGCCTCCAATTGGCACCGCTTCATCCTAGTGGCAATCGACTACTTCACCAAATGGGTAGAAGCAGCTTCCTACAAGGCAGTCACTGTTGTGGCTACGGAAAAGTTTATTCGGAATTATCTTATAGCCCAATACAGAGTTCCCCACGCCATCATCTCAGACAATGGGAAGAACTTCGTAGCCAAGAGGGTGGAAGATTTCTTGTAGAGCCTTTACATCAAGCATCATCCTTCCTCCCTGTACCCCCCATAGATGAACGGCTCTGTGGAGTCTGCCAACAAGAACCTTACCAAAATTCTGAAGAAGATGGCAGAGACTCACTAGGATTGGCATGACCAACTCCCCTACGCATTGTGAGCCTACAGGACATCCATCCGAACTTCTACACGGGCAACCCCATACTCTTTGGTCTACGGAATGGAGGCAGTTCTCCCCATTGAAGTAGAGATTCCGTCACTCAGGATCCTAAGGGAAGCAAAGCTAGAGGAGGCAAAATGGGTAGAAGATCGGTGCATATAACTAAACCTTATAGATGAGAACAGATTGCAGGCCTTGCACCACGCTCAGTGTTACCAGAAATGCATGGCCAGGTCTTATCAGAAAAAGGTCCAACCCAGAAGCCTAGCACCCGATGATTTGGTTATGTGAGCAATCCACTTGGCCGATGCTCGTGGAAAGTTCCGACCCAATTGGCGAGGACCCTTCATCATCAAGTAGGTTTTCTTTGGAGGAGCTGTGATCCTGGAGGACATGAACCACATTGAGCAGTCTGAGCCAATCAATACATGCTACCTGAATAAGTACTACCAGTGACTGGGTCCTGACGTGCTGGGCGAAGTCCTCCCCCTTGTATCCGAGTATTGTGCATCATTGCATTCTACATTTGTAATCTACATCCTGGCACCTGTTCATTCCGTCTTGTTGTACTCACACCTAGTTATTATGGCATGCATTCTTGCAACACCTGCACTCAACATTCATGTTTTGGATTCCTATATCAGCATACATGTGCATGCACTATCTGCATTTTTGCCTGATGATGAAATCAAAAAAGCTTAGCCTACTTTGGGAAGAAGGTTCCCACCTCCCGAAGATTTCTATCCGGATCGTCTAGCGAGTGAGGAAGCTGCCCCCCATCGCGAGGAGGACGAAGTTTTCAAACTCTCCGAGGGACCACACCTCCAAGTGGGAGATAAAATGCTAGGGTGTGAGCGAGAGTGAGCAAGAAAAATCATAATGCATAGAGGGCACAAAAGAAATGAGAAGACAGAAGTTGAAGATAGAAGCCAGCCCTAGAGAGAGGTGTGTAAGCCAACTTTACCCCTACTATACCCCTGGGAGGAGTTGGAGCATACGCTTGAGCCACCACGCCATTGAAAGACTAGCCACCCTTCTTAGTAAGAGCCTCCCACCTTGCCGTTCATTACCCTCGACAGGAGTAGAGTGAGCCCACACACCTATGAGGGAGAAAAAGAAAAGTCGATAATGTAAAAGAGCAGGTGTGGGACCTGGAGAGTTTGATGCGAAGTCCTAACCTCATCACCATTTAATCACTTACCACCCAGTTATCCGTCATTTCAGTATTCACTGTCCTAGCAAGACCGTCCCACCACCCAGAGTGCCACCCGTCAGTTAGAGATCCGGATAGAGTCCTTCGGGTAATAGGATCCGCCCATTCCCTTTCTGGTAGACATCAAAGCTTTCCTAATGCTGAGGGTCCATCATAACTAAGTAAGCACAACCCATGCATTTGCATCCGCATTACTTCCCCATCACCTTATCACAGGATAGGACTTTGCCAAGTCATCGACCAGGGGCATGTCAGCTGCCCTCTTGGTCGTCATCGGTGGTCCACCTCTAGCCAGGGGCATGTCAGCTGCCCACTTGGTTGACTTCAGTAGAGCCTCCACAGCCAGGGGCATGTCAGCTGCCCATTTGGTTGACTTCAGTAGAGCCTCCACAGCTAGGGGCATGTCAGCTGCATTTTGGCAGGAGGACGTTTTATTAGGTGTTTTAGGCCAAATATTCAGTACAAGTCGGCAGCTCCACACAAGAAGGTTGGTAGGAAGAATGGAAAAAGGAAGATCATCTAGCCCAGGAGTGCTCCCGACCGAGACTCCGAGGACCAAGGAACTCCAGCACGGACCCCACATCCGTGAGCTGTGTGGAAGCTGTGCATATAACATGCTCATTTTTGACAGGGGCACCAGTGGGCAACTTGCAGCAGAATGCACCCGCCGCTCACACAGAGGTCGGACCTAGCAAGTCACGATAATGTATCCAATCTACGTCTTCAAAGGAGTAGAAGTTTTGGCCAGTCCCAATGATACAAGGAAGCTTTTCAAAGAAGTTGGTCACAGAAGGAAATGAAAGGGCACACAGTGAAAGAGCATGTATTCTTCATTCAAATTCAAGTTCAAGAGTACAATCATTGGAAGAAATTACAGAAATGCACTACATATGCTCCAATCAGCATTTCCCTCCAGTTCGAGGCTTCTTCGAGCTACTAGCATTATTGAATAGAGGAGCATCAGGAGCAACTTCATTGATTAGCCAGTCCACCTGTGTATATGCCCTATATGCTTCAGAACAGTTTATGCCTCCCACCAGAGTCAAATCACTAGAGCTCACACTGGTTCGTAGCAGACGAGCCAGCTCAGCAATCATGGCAATGGAATTCTAGTGATACAGACAGGAGAAAGTAGGCATGGGATTTTGTTCAAAAGCTTCCTGGCAGAAACCAAACTGACGCAAGACATGACTAGGGTGATACTCCACCCCTCTAGTCAGGCTAGGAAGAATGACCACCCTCATGTTAGTATCATTGAATGAAAGGCTCCACAGTTGATGGGACAATTGGCCAGGTGATTAGACTCCTGGACACCCCCTCCAGCTTTTCATAGAACTCTCGTACTCCAGAGATTGTCCAAGAATGCCCGCTCTGGAGGTCGGCCTCATATGCTGGTCTTTGGGGGTGCAAGACCTCGACTCCCATGTGAGCCGCCAACCACACCTGTCCAAGCATTAAGTCAGTACACTGACATGCCAATCATAGTAGAATTCATGGTTACCTACACTAATGCTCCACAGCCGTAGAAGTGGTGACATTAGTGCAAAGCACGATCCAGGCCCCAATAAGTCTCTACCAAGATCACGGGAGGCAGATCTATTTGTTTGCTCACCACTGCTAAAGCGATCTCAACTACCTTGATCGCTACGGTCATCTAGCCATGACTGAATATGAGTTCCCTAAGAAAACATAGAACGAAGCCGCACAACCAAAGGTCTTCACCCAGCACAGAGCGCCTCATGACCACTTCATCAAGGAAGTCCAAGCGCAGCATGGGTTTGGAGTCGTCTATACAGATTAAGCGCCTCCTGCATTCTACAGTGATCAAGCCAGTTAGCTGAGAAAGGACAAATGCATACCCATCCCAACACATGAAGATCGGAGGCCCTAGCAGTCGTGACAGGCCGCAAATCTGCTTGGTTTCTTCTAGTGTGACAATCAATTCCTCACAACCAAATCGAAACACATGGTGGGCTGGTTTCCAGAATCTAAACACGACAATTAGGGGATATCGGTTCACCTTGATATCCCCAATATTCAAGAGACGCCCAAAGATTCCCAACACCGTAGTTTCTCCCAGTCGTTGTCAGAAAGCATGCCGATCCAACACCTCAGCACATCCAAGCAGTGGGGAGGAGTAACCATTGTCGGGAAACCCTCGAAAGTCCACAAAGAAACCATGTCTAGGACCCACAACTTGCAACCTTCCCCACCTTGCCATGGAAGCCTTACCATGCCAAGAGCAAAGCACCAACCACTAAGGAAGAGAAGATCGGTAAAGCAATGCCCTAACCACCGACGAAAGAAGAAACGGCGGAGGAGGCGTTGTCGGAGAAGGAGTAGGCGTCGCTGGAGAAGGAGGAGATGTCGTCGATGGGAGAGGGGACAAACCACGGAGGAGCCTGGGCCAGAGGGAGTGTGAGAGATGCATCCCCCTCATTCAGCCAGTGCCATCATTAAAGGAGGGATAAGGGCCTGCGACCAGCCGCAAGACGGTGACCCATAACTATGTCAGAGGTCACACGCGTCGCGGTTGCACACTGGACATGCGCGTATTGATTAGGGAATTTGGGCCCTGTGATAGAGGCGCAGATGAGAAGCGCATGCCACCTACACGTATCCACTAGGGAATTTGGTATTTTTGATAGAGGCACGGATGAGAAGAGCGTTGCACATGCGCGTGACCATCAGGGATTTACGCCTTCATCTGAGCCACATTGTTGAGGTGCACGGGCCACATGCGTGTAAGGCATAGGACTTGTCAACCAAGCCACTACTATTCTAAGAGCTTGCCTAACTGGCACAAAGGTGTTGAAACCCAGCTACATACACAAAACACATTCAAGCCACACAACTAAAGCTAGGCAATTCAAAAAACACTCATCCAGAAGCAGTCACTTAAAGAAATAACTCAAGTTTACAGAATTCCAGTTTACAGTCAAAGATGTTACAAATACGACATAGAGATACAAGTTATTTGGGTAGACCAATCCCAAGCCTCGTCCTCACTCTCATCTAGATCCCGTCCTTGGGAAGCACGAGCAAAGCGGTGCTCGCCTTTACGCCGTAGTCGTCGGGTAGTTGCAGTTGAGGCCATAAGAGCACGGGAGGGTGCAGAAGTGGTAGCGCCCATCAGGTCCCCGGCGGCAGAGGTATCCTCCTCAAGGTCAGGGTTAGCCTCGTCACCGCTACTCCCGAGGATGACGTCCTCCAACTGATATCCCTGTAATAAGAGGGTCAGTCCTGAATGTTTGCAGAGAGTGGTAGACATAGAGCAAGGAAAATACTTACCTCCCCGCGGGCTTCTTGCTGGGTTTGTTACAGATGAAGATACTATTGTCAGCATAAATCAAATGTGAACAATTAAGAATTAAAGCAAAGGGAGAAAATACATTACCTTGGCCTGCCACATCCGAGCGTAGAAGTCGCTCAGCCTGCCCTCGAACCACTGAAACAAAGGCAAACAATTATGTCAGAGCAGCTGGAATCATGGAGTCAGTTTATGCCACGAGTAGTAAGCAAGACATACCTCAACCCAATTCTGCAAGAACCACATATCCCACTGTTGTTCCCAAAGGTCATCCTAGAAGAGGTACGGCTTGCAGGCACGCTTGTACCACTTCTGGTACTCGTCATAGCTGCCAGGAAGAGGATGTATTGGCTTTGATCGACCATGATCTTTGCCACAATGGAGCGAGCCCGCACGCGGGTAGTGGCCCAGGACACCATCTCGACAGGAGATGGAAGTGGAATACCAAATTCTGTAGTGAATTGATGGCGAACCCAGCTAGGCAGGTAGAAGGCGGATTTCTTAAAGCAAAAGAATTTCATCTACTTCATACGGTAGGTCTGGGTAGAGTTCAAAAGCTCCTAGTCTAGCCCAGCGTATTGCTCAAACGGCCTCAGCTCGACTTGTACAAGGCAAAACAGAATATGAGTTAGTCCAGCATGATATCAAAATGCAAAGAAAACACTAAGAAAGTTTATGGTTTATAACTCCATCAAGACGTGGCGAAGAACGAACTCCACCTCCCTCGATCCCGATGCTGGATCCAACCAAAACAGGTTCCACTCTCTGATCCAGCTGTAGCAGAGGTAGTGTGCAGACTGGGTCAGCGATGGACACTCGCAGCCTAGGAGCTCAATAACCTTGGCAAACCCCAAGGTGGCCTTGCCGACTATAGGCTCTTTCTCAAAGTAGAAGCCTGTCAATAGTGCCTAGTGCCCTGACAAGATTGTCATCTCGTCGAAGGGAGATGGAAGGTGTGGGTCTCGTGTCGCCATTGCTCCGTGAGTGCCCAAAAAAAGTCATAATGCCCGTGAACAGCTCAGAAGCATAGTTTCCCGAATGGAGTACAGTGCAGCAAGAATTCCTTTAGGAAGTCGGGGAAATGCTTGAAATGCTCCGACATCTGTGTCCAAAGACACCGCATTACTCGACCGGTATCGCCAACCTGAGGAGCATAGAACTGCAGGGTCAGAAATCAGTCATTCTATGTAGATTTGTGTAGAAATTGAGATTGCTTACCTCGAAGCCATCATGGTTGCTGATGTGGTTTTCGTCCAACAACCGACCTTTGAAGTTGTCAGATTCCTGCCAAAAGAGATTCAGTTCAGCAAACCTAAAGCATGCACACGGAAAAGATCAGAGTAGATGGAATTTTGGTTTCTTACATCCTTGGGGATGTCGAGCATCACCTCCTCCGATGCCTGGGAGCTAGAAGTGGCCCCGGATTGTGAACTGGATCCATGACCCTGAGCCTGCGAACCAAAAAGTGCCCTAGATCGTGAGCTAGGCCCGTGACCCCGGACCCGCGAACTGGAGGCAATCCCGCTTGCCTGGGTCACATCAAACTCAAACTCAAACTCAGAATCAGACTACAAAAGTGAGCATATTCAAGTGAGCATTTTGTCAAAGCGAAGCTGTGGTGGACTGTCACACCGAAGGCACAAATGTTAAAGTAATCAGAGGCAAAAAATCAGAATTTTCATTCAAGGACCCAACATCTAAAATCTTAGGAGAGGTTGGTTTAAACACAAAACCAATGGCACTCCGCGGCAACATGCTTCACAATATCATTCACAACAACATATATGGACAAGTAGTAACGTCATGGAGTGACATTCCACAACCTTATTCAAGCATTTTGAATTTTCCCAAGCAAGCATGAAAAGAAAAGCAAAAGCATGCACGGTGTTTATCCAAGGAAACAATGGCATGGCAGTTTAATCGATTGATTATTCAAGCAAGCATACTGTCTTGTCAATATGCATGTATATTTGAGCATGATGCACTGACCGAGGCCGACCCCATCCCACAACCACCGGTGTGGTCATTGTCCAGTGATGCCCCACCAACGTCCAAGGACAACCACCCGTCGCTCCTCCCCAAGTGGCACCGTAGTAGTCCGCCACTCTAAGGAGCCCCACCGCTGGCGTCGAGTAGCCCAATGACGGTGGGAGATGGCGTGGAAGGAGCCCACATGCCCGTGGAAGAGGGAAAATGCAGAGCAAAGGGAGGAGAACGAGAGAGGCACCATTGCTCGCCAGTGCCGCTCCTGCCCCATCGCGTCAGTGAAGCACACCCTTCCGGAAGCGCTGCTCCCCGCACCAGCGAAGCGTCGTTGGAACTCGCCGCCACTCCTCCTAGCACCGGTGGCGTGCGCCCAGCCTGCGTAGGTGCCCATCGTGCCCAAGCCTCACGCTCGCCATGCTCGAGCCACACGAGCAATCACCGCTCCTCGCACCGCTCCACCGCTCCACGCCTTAGCCGCCGCTCGTGATGGGGAAGAGGAAGTGGGAGATGAGGAGACATAGATAAGGAGGGGTCGTTCGTTTGAGTTGTTGAAAAGATTTACATGAGTTGGCTTTTGTTTTGTTAATAGAAGAAAGCATGCAAAAGATTGTAGAAGAAGACCAACCGCCATGCATCCATTCAAATCGGGTAACTACCAGTGGGTCCCATAAGTTTTGAAGATTTTGTTTATGCCCCTTTCCATTTTTTGCAAAACTTTGGACCAAACTGCAATTTACCCAGTGAAGAGCAAAGCCATCCCTCAAAAAATTAGAAAAGCTAGAAAGGTCCGCACAACTTACAAAACCCCAAACAAGGTCTTCGTGATGAGAATCGCCACTTGGATCGGCCATAGCAGTCAGTTTTGTAGATTTTTACAATAGTTTTCAAAAATTGTAAATAGGTCCCTAGACTTTTCCAGATGCCAGAAAGTTCTCTTGTCAGGCTCTACCTACCAGAACAAATCTAGTAAACTCAGAACAGCATCAGGTCCCATTGCTTCGGAAAATTCTTAATTGAGTAAAAACTTGAAATTTTGCAAAGAGGCCCCTATAATTTCTACATTGATCGGAGCCCAGTGCATGCAATCAGAAGTGAAGAGAATGCTCTTAGTGTTTAGCCAGAGCATGAGCATCACCATTGGAATAGTAGTTTGGGCTCAGAGGATAGTTTGGGGAAAATTTGCAGAAAAGCCCCTACTATTTCCTGAATTGCAAGAGGGTCCTACCTATCACCAAGACAGATTGTCTACCAGATCTGAATTCCTTTGGGAGAACAAAAATGCCGCCCTTACACTAGAATCCAGCTTATGCTTGAACAGTTGCAGAGCCCGATAGTTCAGAGTAGAATTACCATATAGCCCTTATCAACCGACCTCGGGGTTGATGGCACTCTGATTGCCGATCAGGGCCTACCAAGAGTCCCTCCATCCTCGGTCAAGCCCAAGAGCATCCCAGCATCCCAGCATCATGTAGTTGATTTACAGTGGTGTAACCATGCCGGCGAGGAGATTCCGCAAATGAATGCGAAATCGGTCGGCAAAATCACGTCGAAAAAAGCAAAACAAAGGAGTCGCCACCTAATCTATTATGGAAGACAAGGAAAACCAAAACATGAAATAAATCATGCAAA
>JAMKQA010037076.1:0-16283 GCA_024699735.1 Posidonia australis | reverse complement strand
CAGAAACACACCATAGGGGAGAAACCAGAGCACAGAACACAGAGGGAACCCACAACCAACAAACACAAATTGGATTTACCATTAATAAACCATATACAAATAATTACAAGAAATTCATGGTTTATATTAAAATGGAAATATCCAAGCACAGATGTTACAGACCTGAACGAGGATTATTTTCTCTCATTTGATTTTCTCGGATTTCTTAAGTTTTCGCTGTTTTACGAGATGCTTTCCAAATATTTCTGATTTTCACGATTTTCTTCATCGTCCAAGGGTGTATACTAAAGTGGCATTTTTAATGCCTACATTGTCCCTTGGATTAGTTTCCCTATTATTTCTCTTTATTCATTTCTTCTCTTTGATTTAGCATATTTTCGCATTCATCTTAGGCTTGTGCATTCGGGATAGACAAGCATACATACACTAGATCATTAGCAAGTAGGCAACCTTGAATGACCGAATTCTTCAGGCGCATAGGGGTGCCTAACACCTTCCCCATGCATAATAAGAATCCTTACCCTTTCTCTGGCCCGCATTGATTTGTGTACTACATTCATTAGGCACAGAGCATACATATATGTAGACACCCCAAGTTTGAGGTGGCTTATAGGTAAACTCTCCAGATGTTGCTTTGGATGTGGCAAGCTCAACCACTTTTGAATCCTACTCAACCTTTTAACTAGCCAGAGATCATTGCATAAACCGACCACAAGCCCATAGCAAGCTCGTGGCCCAATTGGCAATTCAGATGGCTAGTGGAGAGCACCAATCTGGAGCACCAAGCAGGAGCACTAAAGTGGCCCACCTAGTTGGAGTACCAAGGTGGCGCAACTAACGAGAGCACTATCCTGGTGCACCAAGCTGGCGCACAGTCACTTTTTAGAGTGCTGGCTGCTGGCTTTTCATCTCCCGTGCTTGTAACCTTCACCAGCGGATATTCCATGCAAATCTATGCCAGGCACTTCGTTTGCAAGGCTATCTGCATCCCATGGGAGTTACCCTTGTGGAGCTCTATAAAAAGACCTCCATTGGCAACCATTTAGCACACTTGGTGAAGCCATTCACTTATTCCCAGCAACCCTCTCTCGTTTCCTGAAGATATCTTTGCAATCCAGAGCATCCTCAGCCAATCCAAAGCAACAAGGAAGTATTATCTTTAGCCTTCAAGGAGGAAACACCACAAGCAATGTAACATCCTTACTCATCTTTCACTTATCCTTTTATTTAAACTCTAGATATTACACCATATAAAAGCATGTAAAAACTTGATAGATGATCTGTTAGTAAGTTGTTTTCATGTTGTTTTATGATGAGATGATTGCACCACGTATAAGATGATTTGTATGTTAAATTCTGTATTTTAAAATCTGCATCATATGATCTCTGTAAGTTGTTCTCATCTCTGTTTTTAAATAAGGAATCATGATTCGTGCAAATGCCTGCTATGAAAAGAGCTGCAAATATACTCTTTATATGTACACCATTTGCATATGATTGTTAAATTCATTAGCTCATTACATGCTCTTTAGAATATACAATGCAATATTTTCAGCCCTTAACCCATGATCTTGCATGATTTAAAAGTGGTGATATGAAGGACTTTCATTGTTTGCTTTTCATTATATTTCAGCTTTTTACCATTTGATCAATCAATTTGGTTAAGATAAATCTCAATTAATCTCTTGCATCTGGACCAGAATCTAAAATCAGACAACAGCTTGATTCAGATTTTCTGGAGTACACCACAGTGGAGCACCAAGGTGGCGCACCTAACCAGAGCACCATAGAGAACAAATCATCATCTTTGCATCATGACCTGCTTGCTTTCCCAGGTGATTTTGACTTTGATTTTTATTATGTTGATTCTCTGATATGTCATGTCTTTGCATGCATGATTTCAGTCATGGATGACACTATTTTAAGTCTTTTTTGCATCTTGCATATTCAGCCAGTTACTGAAATCTAGTGAGCTGATTGCCCTATGAACTCTTGTTTGGGAGGTTCTTGTGCATCAGTCCATGATCCAGATCTAGATAGCATGGCTGAATCTTGTTGTTTTTACTTAGCATAGGGATGGTGTGGTCTTGTGTGAGGCATACAACCCTTGAGCACAAGACCCATCTTGCGTTTTCTTGTTTGGATTTTGATAAGATACTCATGTTGCATTTTCTGTTAAGTTTTCTAGTGTACAAGAATTTTGCATTGCATGGCGTTCCGGTTTTCTCTGGCACACTTCCCTGGCATCAATAGAGCACATAGGTGGCGCACCAGACTGGAGCACCAGTCTGGCGCACCACACAGGCGCACCAGCCTGTTTTCTGTTGCACACAGCAGCTTTTGGCATGGTATTTAGCATGTTTCCCGTTTGGATTTGCTTTTGATTTTCACTGGTTGTCTTCCTAGGTATATCAGGGAGACCCTACTCTATTTCCTGCCCTTTTCATGCATGATAGATCATGTTTTGCATATAGTAAAGCGAGGATGAAAATCACTCGATGTTGTTAGATCTTTTGATCATATCTGTGCAATATCCTTGCACCGGTGCTTGACCCATTACACGAGTGACATTTCTAAGCATTAGGATACACCCTATAGCCCATACACCCATGTTTAGCATAAGGCACCACTCACATATAGCATGGCATTGCATACTGCCTTCGGGCGTACAGAACAGGCTAAAAAGTCGGAATTTCATATAAGTAAACGAGAAACCCATAGAAAGACCGATTTTCGAGCGCACGAGGGTGCCTAATACCTTCCTCGTGCGTAACAGGGATCCTTGCCCAATTTTCTTGTTTATGACCTCCTTTTCCATTGGCTTTATTACATGATTTGAATGTTTTTAAGCGGTTTTCCTCGTCTTCCATTTTTAATAGACTAGGTGGCGACTCTTGCATTTTATCATCATTTTTATTGATTTGCCATGACTTTGCTGATCCTCGTGCATTTGGCCTTTCGCTCCAAGCCAGAGGCTGTCGCTGGCATGGTTACAATGTGTTTTCTTCGCATTGATTTCTTTAGCTTTTTTCATTTGTGTTTGTTTTCCTCCTCTTTCTATTAAATGACTAGGTGGTGACTCCTTTTCCTTATCCTTTTCTTATCTTTCTTTGGTGTTTCCGAGTCTAGTCTCCTTCTTTGGATTCACCATCTTCTCCGTGACCATATCGGGACTCCTCGTGTGTTTCCACACACCTTGGAGTCGTGTAGGGTTCCACTGGCATGGTCACAGGAATTAGCGGCTCCACTGTGGATAACCAGATTCTAACTTTCGTTTTGGTTTTCTTGCTTGCTTGTCATTGATTTGTACACTATATGTTTGTTTGCTTGTTCTATTTGTTTGTACATATTTGATTATGCATGCCTTTTTACACGATTGTTATGCCACAACACATGTACATGACTTAATTCATGCCTTTTGATGCTTGCTTTTCTTCACTTACCTGTGAGCACTACACTAGCACATGCCATGTTCATGCCTTTTGCTTGTTGATTTGGTGTTTTGATGCCATGATTGTGTGTTTTCTTCCCTTTTTTGGATTTGCCATGATTAGGAGAGTAGAGACATGTTTGCCTCCCTTCTTGGTTAAAATAAAACTCACAAATTCAGACAAACCAATAATAAGCTTAACTAGAGACAAATGCTCACAATCCCCCTAGTTTAATAAAATGCAAGTAAAAGACACCAAGCATATGTGCATGAATGATCATTTTAGAAAGCATACATCTTCTCCTTTGAGTCCACCTATAGTTTGCGAAGGACAACTCTGGTAGCCTGTTCTATAGCTTTGGCGTAAGATGTGTTGCTAGCTTGTCCCCCCTTGTCCAGTGTCGTGTCGGTGTTAGTATAGGGTACAACTCTTTGCTACTGTAGGACTCGAGGCCACCAACGCACCACTGGTTCACGACCTACGCTTTGGCCAAGATTTAGAAAGGGAACCTTACTTTTCTAACCAGAGTCTAAACCTAAACCCATGAGTACGTCTCGTGTGATCAAACCCATGTGGGACATGCATGGTGAGAGAGTACACTTTAGGACATTCATCTGCATTGTGTGTTATTGCATGCCACTTTAATAACTCGCATTTGTCTTTGCGTCGTTGTTCAGGTTCTGATGCTTGTTTCTCTTGCCTGTTTTTTCACAGGTAGCTTGCTGCAAAGTCCTCAGATAGGAGCTCGGGTGTCTCTGGTGCGGGCAGCCTCCCGTGGTTGTTTTCTCTTGCCTTTTCCCAAGCTATTGGTCACTTTTGACAGTTGTTCGTTTTAGAGCTTGTGTGTTTGTCTTTTGCCATAGCTCCATTCATAACACATGCAGCTAGCCATGGCCCTGCAGACCCGCAAGCCTTCGATTATTGTTTTGAAGGGGGTCCCGCATTCAGATCCTCCTTCTCACACTTTGGGTGCTTCTTCTTCCCACCATGCGTCCCGATTTGGAAATCATGGAGGATCCTTACCTCCTTTCCTGGGATAGTGGCAAACACAAGCCGATTTAGAGCCTATCATTGAGTTGATTGTGGTGACTACCATGTAGGTCCGGGAAGTTCTACCAGCTGCATCCCACTTCTCGAGCCCTCCTATTTCAGGAGTTCAACCTGCTACGGTTGCATCTATTTTAGGGGCCACTCCTGTTCCGCTCTTGCCTTCTGACCTATCCCTTGATGGGTCTTTGGCCATGCAGCCTCAGAGCTTGAGAACTTTGGCCTAGAGGCTTGAGCACATGGCTCATTCTTTTGATCCTGTTAAGTGCCCTTTTTCGGCCCCTGAGATTCTAATGAAGACCACTATATCATTGCAGGCTCACCCCACTGCACCATCGACCATACCATTGTCCCAGCTTCACACTGCTCCAGCAATAAGGGCGTTTTCTCTACCTCCTACACCACAACTACACTTGTCACAACAACAACATGCATCACTGTCACTTAAGGACCAACCCATTAGTTGTGTGGGAATATAGCATTTCTCGAGTCCTTCGCCTTGAGCCATACCAGTGCCACAACTGTTGCTCTCGTGCTCAACCTCACACACAACACAGCATACTCAACCCACCTCAACATCAGGATCAGGTTCCCGCACGTAGGTCATCACTACACACTAAGTGCACACTTTCCACTGTCAAGTGAGTGCATCTCATCGCATTGGCTCAGTTAGGACAGCAACCTAAGGAAAAATGAGGCCATCGTGTTGAAAGTGACTACACTCCGCTGGGTGAGTAGCCTCAGATTGTGTCGCTTCTGAGACTCCTAGATCTGCGTCCCCCACCAACTTCACTTCGTCGGTGGTACAACATGAACGTATACTGTGATTATCACTGAGCCTTGGGGCACTCGGCTAATAATTGCTACACTCTACGGGATGTCGTTCAGACTTTGATCGATAGTGGGACTTTTGTTGTTGGCACGCAAGATGCAGCACCCACATCTATACCCTAACCGACATCTAATTCTGCATGCATTACACACCCACACACCACTATTGAGTCAACGTGTCATGTTGTGTCAGTTCAACAAGGGCAGCAACAACGACAAAAGTGACCTCACCATAGGGAAAGCACTTGGAAAGTCATTAAGTGACATCTTTCCTAAAGTTGTGCCGTTCCTGCAGCTACTGGAGGTTCTTCCACCACCGAACTCGTTTCCTGGGTGGTATAAGACGAATTTGTTCTGCCAATTCCATCATGCCCATGGACATTTGACAAACAAGTGTTTTACTCTTTGGAATGCTGTTCAGGATTTGATTGACATTGGAGACATTGTCATCAACCCATAGGAGGCAGCACACACATACACCTACACCCACACCGGCACATGCACGAGCACACCTTGGAATAGCAGACCTTACCTTGTCTGAGCCGGCAAGCTCTGAGGATGTTGGAACTTCAGGGGTTTATTCTCTTTCTCTTAGTTCTTTCCTGAAGAATCCATTAAGCCTCATCAACCTAGTTTGTCCTTTTGTCTTCTCTCAGGTTTTGTCCAGTGACACACACATGTGCCACTCTTGTTCTTGTTCCTTCACAGGGGGGCCTAGCCTTTTGTTCATCAATTTGCCATGCACCGATCTGACCTAACATGTGCAAATACCTTGGATCTGGCAGGAGATAGTCATCACAATAGATGTCAACTCTAACAATAGATACAGTCCTAATATCATCAGCTGATTCAACATTCACAATGATAGTCTCAATTTCAATAACAGTTTTAATAGCTTCGGTTACACCTGCTTAATTCCAGTTTCCAATGGCACTACTAGGAGTTACCTTGAACCCCAATGGTATCGACAAAATAGCAACAACAAGGACTGGAGCTATATCCTTTTCCTCTGTTTCCTTTGTTTTTCTTTTTGCATCACCGTATATCAAAACACAAAAAAATAGAAAAAGCACAAAAGTTGAAAAAGGAAAAAAGAAAACAAAACAGAAAAACATTAAGAACAATAGAAAATAATAGTTTGCTTGTCAATAACATTTTTCCCGATGATGAAAATTGGAAAGGCTCGCCTATGTCAAAAAGGATTATCCCCCCTCAATTGTCACTACTTAGACAATCAAGTTAGCAAGGGAGCCATTGAACATCAAAGCTGGATGAAATGTCCAAACTCTGCAAGGATCCTGCACCTCCAAGAGGGAGATAAAATGTTAGGGGTGATTGAGGGTGTAAGCCAGAAAAGAAAACATATATTTACAAGGGCATAAAAGATTAAAGAAGATAGAAGGTGAAGACAGAAGTCAGCCAAGAGAGAGAGGCGTGTGACATAGCTTTACCCTTACCATACCATGGAGAGGAGTTGGAGTATGCGCCCAGTAAAATTACACCTTTGAGGGACTGATCCACCCTCTTGCAACAAAGGCCTCCTGAATAGATCAGGCACCTATTACCTCCAAGTCAAGGTTAGAGTGAAACTGCGCATCTATGAGGGTGCAAAAGAAAAGTCAATGATATTTAAAAAAAAAAAGTAGGTGAAGGACCCTAAAGAGTTTGGCATGGAGCCAAGTCCATTACACTACATTATAGTGAGTTTGAGAGCCACCACTACCCATCGAGAGCCACCTATGGCTTGTGAATCTCTGTAGTGTCAACTGAGTCAAAGGTGTCATCCTCCTCTAACAGGCATACAACTTTCCAGCCTAACTGAGGGCAGACAAATAGTCGAACTAAACAAGTAAGTGATCCAGATAATGAACTCAGAGAACAAGCAAAGCAATAAATGCAGATAACAAGCAACTAAAATCACACCTAATCAGCATGACATGCATTTCTTGATCAAACAATAAGGTCACTCTCAAACAATTAGCTTGCTCGTTCACAATAATAAAATCCACCACTATAATCATAATCATCACAATTTTGCTTGGATGAATCTTTTTGCTTGCATATGGGTTTGTTCAACAGGTTTTTTGCCAAGTGTTTTTGGCCAAGGGCATTTCAGCTGCTCCTTGGTTAAACAACATATGTAGCAAGGACACCAATTAGTGCACAAGCTAGACGGACTTGCAGAATCAAGAACATGATAGCAACTCCTCCGCCGTAGTCCAGGTGTGGTAAACATTATTTGTAGAATGCCTGAGGTTAATACAACCAAGTACAGGTTACAGTCAGAACACAATAAGCAGCTGAACAGAGAATAGCCTTGACATGCTAGCCTGAGATAGACTACGATTTATCACATCTCATCCTGCCATCTAATTGTAACTTAGGACAGTGGATGAATATACATGCCTCCAATCAGTAAACAATTGTGTCATTGCCCTCAACCAAAATCAGCCTCAACCATTTCACTGATTCAAAGTGCGCCTACAGTTATAGCCTAATCCTCAAGTCTTTACACCTTCGATTGGTGCCCAACACTTCCCATGGTAGCCTGACTCGATGCCAGAGGCATCTATTTTGCCTTGGTATCTCCTAATCAGACTTTTGTTTTCATTGAGCATCATTCGCCTTTTATGCTAGGGGCATGTCAGTTGCTTTCTAGCTGGGCTCACACAATCCACTACTTGGTTCATCAAGGGCAAGTTAGTTGTTCTATGATTAGGACCCACTGTAACCATGTTGGCGACAGCCTCGAGCTTGGCGCGAAAGGCCAAATACACGAGGATCAGCAAAGTCACGGCAAAACAATAAAAATAAAAATGTAGGAGTCGCCACCTAGTCCATTAAAATGGAAGACGAGGAAAACCATTTAAAAACATTCAAATCATGCAAATAAGCCAATGGAAAAGAAAGTCTTAAACCAGAAATGGGCAAGGATCCCTGTTACACACGAGGAAGCTGTTAGGCACCCTCGTGCGCCCGATAAATTAGTCTTTCTATAGGTTTCTCGTTTACATATAAGAAATGTCGGCTTTTCAGCCTTTTATGTACGCCCAAGGGCGATATGCCATGCCATGCTAAGTGAGTGGTGTCTTATGCTAAAATAAGGGTGCATGGAGTGCAGGGTGTGTCCTAATGCTCAGAAGTATCGCTCATATAATGGGTCAAACATTGATGCAAAAATATTGCATAAATAAGATCAAGGATCTAAGTACTTTGAGTGATTTCCATCCTTGCATTACTACATGCCACATGTGATCTAACATGCATAAAAAATGTCTGAAAATAGAGTTGGTTCTTCTTGGTATATCAAGGAAGAAAACCAGAAGAATCCAGAAGCAAATCAAGACAAGAAATCATGCTAAAAAACTATGCGAAAGTTGCTGTGTGCTACTAAAACACAGGCTGATGTGCCTGTTTGGTGTGCTAGACTGGTGCTCCAGTCTGATGCGCCACCTATGTGCTCCTGTGTGGGCCAGAAAGATATGCCAAAGAAAATACAGAAATGTATGCAGTGCAATGTCACATATAAATGCGTTCCAGAAAATTATGCAATGCAAAATCCTTTGCAAACTCGGAAAACATACTTTATAAATCTAGAAAAATGCAAGTATGAGAAGATTTATGGACCTTGTGCTCAAGGGCTAATAGCCTTACACAAGATCACACCGTATTCATGCTAAATGAATGCAACAATGTTCAACCATGTCTCCTGGATCATAGGCTGATGCATAAGATTCTCCATATTGGAGTAAAGGGCAATCAGCCTACCAGAACTTAGCCATGGGCTGAAGATACAAAGTGTAAAGCAACTTAGAAAACAATATCATTTGAGGCTAAAATCATGCATGCAAAATCATGAAATATCAGAGAATCAGAACCAAAAGAATCAAACTCAAAGTCATCCGAGAAACCATGCAGATGGGGATGCAAAAGAGGATGATTTGTTCTCTGTCTAGTCTGGTGCACCAGAATGGTGCGCCAGAGTGGTGCTCTGGTTTGGTGCGCCACTTATGTGTGCCAGAATGGTGCTCCCTAGAAAATCTGAATCAGACTGCAGTCTCATTCAGAATCTGGTCCAAATTCAGAGATATGATAAAAAAAAAACTGATTTTTTAAGTCTGATTTTTTTTATTAATTGGATCGGTTATGCAGGCGATAAAAAACTGAGATATGATAAGATGCAAACAAATATAAATCTTTCATTATTTAAGTCCAAATCATAATAAATCATGGGTTATGGGCTGCATACACTTGCATGGCATTCTAAATGATAGGAAATGAGAAAATAGGCTTGACAAACCACATATAAATGACGAATACATAGAAATTATACTTGTTGCTTATTCTCTAGCATACATGCTCATGAATCATGGTTCTTGTGTAAAGAAACAGAGAAGAAAGACAGTTTTACAGAAATATCAAAATGCATATTTTACATATAGATTCTAACATGTTGGGCATCTTATAAATGGTGTAATTATCTCATCATGAAACTCTCATGTAAACAACAAGAAAAATCAGATTATATATGATTTGCATGACATGTTTTATCTAGTGCAGGAATTAAGTAAAAATAAAAAGATGGATGATGGACCTACCTTGTCCAAGGTGTTCCTTCTTGAAAGACCAAAGATAATAGGATCCTTATTGCTTTGGAAGGGCTGGAGATGCTTCAAAATACGAGGGAATGCTTGAGAGAAACGAGATTGGGTTGCAGAAATCAGTAGACAGCTTGCACTAGATCTCTCTTGGATAGCTGGATAGCTTGATCAGGGTCCCAAATGGCTGCCTATGGGGGTCCTTATATAGGATTTCTCGAGGGTAACTCCTATGGAATGCAGGCAGCCTCGTAAACAAAGAGCTTGGCGTAGATTCCATGGCATATTCGCTGGTGGAGGTTACAGACATGGGAGGTGGAAAGCTAGCAGTCAGCAGCGTGAGAAGTGGTTGTGCGCCAGCTTGGTGCGCCAGTTAGGTGCGCCTCCTTGGTGCTCCAGCTAGGTGCACCACTTCTGTGCTCCTACTTGGTGCTCTAGCTAGGTGCTCAATATTGGTGCTCTGCCTTGGTGCTCTCCCCTACCTGTCTGGATTTCTAATTGGGTTGCGGGCCTGCTATAGGTTTGTGGTTGGTTTAACTGATGGGATTGAGTTTGCCACATCCAATGCAACATCTGGAAAGTTTATCTATGAGTCACCTCAAAATCGGGGTGTCTACACCCACACATCAAATGATTAGCAGAGACAGTAGTGTGACTGTGATCTCCATGCAATAATCCAGAATTATGCAAATACAATTAGGAGAATGTCATACGATAGCACGGTCAAGTACAAAACCATCAAAACACCATGGTTGAGTAGAACATGGCTTAGACATACTAGTCAAAGGCAGGTTGCAATCTCAATCAAAGGTCTATGTCAAGTTGCCACAATTCCTTTTGCCTTCTGAGTACAATACAAGACGGCAATTGGATAAACATACTTCCAATCACTAGATGAATGCATCACTTGCTTTGACTAGTGACCATCTCAATTACACCGATGGTTCAAGGTGCATCTATAGTTACAGTTTGGCTTCCAAGACTCCATACTCTCAAGTGATGCCCAGCCAGTTCGATACCAGGGGCATGTCAACTGCTCTTTGATCAAAAGTCATGTATCAAGCGGCTGACAAAACACCTACTTACTACGTAATTGAACAAGAGTCTTCAACTAGGCATGTAAGCTGCTTTGTGGAAAAGAGGACCGTTCGAAATGATGGTTAGGTGCACATTCTTATAAGGAAGTGACATTCATTACATAATGGTTCCTACAAAGCGACAACTACAATAGGAAACTGTAGCAAGTCAAGCATTAGATTTAGAGCATCATTGGCATGTCACAAGTAAATACAATAAAATAATGCAAGTATGTGAATGTAATGATCCATGCCAATTGGATGCGATACATAGGTTATTGCATACCAACGAAAGGGTAAGGACTCTTTTTATTCATGGGAAAGGTGTTAGGTACCCTAATATGCCTGACGAATTGACCTTTCTTGGCTAAATCGCTTGCATGTGTGGCCAATACAAATGTATGTTGCTTCTTAATGTATTCCTAGTGATGGATGCTCGATGCCATGCCAAAGTGCAAACAAAAAGTTGCAAGGAAGCAAATATGCGGTAAATCATGCAATTGATTGATAAGTTCGCTTCTCTATCTCTCGAACTGTCACCAATTGCATCTTGATTGATAAGTTTGCTACTTTATCTCCCAAACAATCATCGGCTACATCCTGGTTGGCAAGTTCGTTCTTTTGGCCTTATGTTTGGGTTGGCAGTCAAAACTATCCTCGCTGTGTCTTGTTTGGTAGCTTTGATTACATGTCATGCCCTATTTCTTTGGGCTAATATCCCCAACTATCCAGTCGGCAAGCTCCTTAGTCTTATCATGTCCTCTCTCTTTGAGCTGGTATCCCTAACTATTCAAATGACACTTGTCAAATTGTCTAGTGTCTTGGTCAGCAAGCCTGTTAGTCTTGCCATGCCCCCTCTCTTTGAGCTGATATCCCCAACTATCTAGTTGGCAGGCATGTTAGTCTTGTTTGGTGCCCCTCATTACACGAGTGTGATAACTTGTCATACCCTTCTTCTTAGGTTGATTAGTCGTCAACTTGTCACCTGGCATCGCATTACATTGCTATTGCTTCTGCAATAGCATTTAGCATCGCACGTCTAGCATTGCATCCTTTTGCTTGAGTTTGCATCCTCTATGTTTTTACTTGTAGAGATGGGCCATTGAACACGAGGTATGACCCATCCCTACATGTGCATTCTCTTCCCTTCACCACTGCGATGCTTCAAAAGAGATCCTAGCCATAAAATTGGCATGTTTTGGCCACCTACCTTGCCAACGGGGATGAGGCCTCGGTGTCATAGTGACGAAGATGTGAGGGTGTGGAGTGCACTTGATGTTCATATGGATCTTGTCGCATCCATGTGTTTATCGTTGTGCACCATCCTGTGGCATCTTTGCATAGCTTTGTGATTGTATCAACCATTAGCTATATTAGTTTGGCAATGAATACCTGCTATCTGGAACCTGTAGAAACCCTGAATTTTACAAGTAGGTTTGGATGGATCCAGGAAAGGGTATGTGAGCTATGGAGTTGTTGGGACTACTCACTTTCTCCAGAAACACCTCAATAACATTCACCGATCTCCTGGAGCCTATTGGAGCCCATAAGTATCATTCTTCTTAACCCTTGGTTGCCAATTGGTCCCTTAAAGGGTGGTCAATGGGCTTAAAGTCTGTCTGATTGGCTTTTGTTGGGCCAAGTGGTATTTCCAATTGGTTATACGTGGTGGGGTTTCCAAGCATGTGTTGCACACAGAGATAAGTGGTAGAAAAAACTAGCAAAATGCCCTGTTTCAGGTGTAGAGGACACTGGTGTCACATTTCCTTGATATTTCACCTTATCTTCTTCAATGACTACAAGAATTCATCCGGGAATTGATCTTCAGGCATCCAGGACCTTAATGCCACTAATCTAACATCGAATTCACTAGTGGAAGCCCTTGGAAGCCATCATCATCGTTCGCTAGAGACTGTTAAGCATCCACGACCTCAAATCATCCCCACGCCTATTTAAACCCCTCCACGCCATTCGAGAGGGAAGATTGCCAGCGTTCCCACCTTCCCAACTCCAAAGCTCTAGCTCTTGTCCATTCCTAGCGATCCAACTTCGGCTTCAGCGCATTTGATGGTGTTTCCATCTACTGTTGATGCTGCTCGAGCTTCATGGAGCCACTAGTGTTCTTCGGCACACCACAGGTAAGCCTCTAACTCTCCTCCATTTCTATTTAAGTCCGGTGTAAGTGTGCATGCCATCGAGTGTCGAATTTGGATGTCGATCTTCTCCAACTCTGGTAGTCACTGTAAGCAACAGTGACAAGGCCTGTCTCCCCTCCAAACATGCTCGAAGTCAGAAGAAAGGTTCATGAGCCTTGTGTCCTCCATAGGCATGCCTTGAAGGATCTTTTTTCTCATTTCTCCTGCTATCGTGGATTGGATGACAGTTCTTGCTGAAGTTCAATCGCTGTTGACAAATGAAGCTAAGGGATGCTGTCCTGGTTTGTTTCTTTGCTTATAGCCTATGCTCGCATGCTTTTCCGGCTTCCCCAACCTCACTAGTATCTTGACAGGGCTCATCGACCTCGGACGAGGTCGATCGACATGTGCACTGGTAATGTAGACCAATGGAAGGGCCCATCGATCCTTCCATCAATTTAAGCCTACAAATTCATTCCTCTTCCATTCCTTTTTCTTTTCCTGTGCTTCTCTTTTACTTCTTGTGCCTCATCAATCGCTCATGAGACTCGTTAGTCATCCTCTACAGCCATCAAGAGATCATGTCGACAAGCTAGAAGGAGGAATGATTGGAATGGTTGTCTAGCCATTTGATTACATCGAGGAATATTTCTTGATCTAGGTTTGATTCCTCGTTGTCTGGATCATTTTTCCCAGCCTCACCGTCGCACTATAAGCCTCGCCATTTTCTGTTGAGGCTGGCAGGCGTGTCTTCCATCGAGGTTGATGAAGAGAATAATCTAGATGATGTTTTCCCAACATAATTGTCTACAAATGTTCCCCTTATTCCATTCTAGCTTCTCTGATCAAGTGTTGCTACAATCATCCTCGATTCGATCAAGAATTTGACAGGGGCTTGCCGTCAAGATTGATGAAGAGTCACGTGAGTCCTGATGACAGATATGGTTGGCGGACAGACTTGGCAAAAGTAGAAGGCAGTTACAAGTGCTGGTTTTAGCAGGCAGTTTCAGCTAACGGAATCAGTTAGCGAAAATCATCGACGTGGAGCCTAAGAATCCAAATAGTTGCAACCAATTCTTTGCTTCTTGATTTGACCTCTGCTAGATTTCTTGATCTCTATATGTTTTCCCTGGCCATCTTTATCGCATTCTAGGGCATACAATAATTTGGTATGATTTGCCAAAAATGCCCTTCCCTTGTGGAATTTATTCGTTTTCATATTGTTTTCCAATTTTCATGAGCTTTTTTGTGATTTTGATTTGTGTTGGAATTTTATCACCCAAGGCCATACATTAACAGGCATGGTAATGCTGACATTGACCTGAATGTGGATTATTTTTCTCTTTTGACTTTCATGAGCTTTCTCAAGTTTCCACTCTTTTATGTGACACACTTCGAACATTTTTGGTTTTTTACATGATTTTCCCATCCCCTTAGGGTGTACAGTAAAATGGTATTCTCAATGTCTATATGGTCCCTTGGATTATTATCCATACTTTTTTCTTTATTATTTCCCTTTTATTCATTATCTCTTGGAGATTTATGTCATGTTTTTGCATTCATCCTAGGCATGTGCATCAGATGTAGACAAGCATATACACACTAGGTCATGAGTAAGTAGTTAACCTTGAAAGATCGATTTCTCAGCCGTATGGGGGTGCCTTATACTTTCCCCAAGCGTAACAAGAATCCTTACCCTTTCCCTGGTTTATAGCAATTTGTGTGCCACATCTATTAAGCACGAAGCACACATATGTTTCTTTGCATTTTTTTCTTCGAGTTCTCTTTATGTTTGGTTTTCTTCATCTTCACGCTAAAAGACTAGGTGGTGACTCTTTTTCCTTATCCTTCTTTGGTGTTTCTGAGTCGAGTCTTCTTCCTCGGATCCACCATCTTCGTCATGACCATATCGAGATTCTTTGTGTGTTTCCACGAACGAGGAGTCATACTAGGTTCCATCGACATGGTCACAAGAACTGGCGACTTTGCTGGGGTTACCAAATTCTAGCTTTCATGTTGGTTTTCTTACTTGTTTAGCTTTGTCTAGTCTGTATGCTTGCTTGATATGCTTGTTCGTGCCTTTTGTTTCTTTTACATAGATGTTATGCCACAACACATGCACATAACCTAATATATGCCTTTTGATATGATGTTTACTTCTTTTCACCTTCCTGACGACACAACACTAGCACATGCCAAGCTCATGCCTTTTGCTCGTTGAGTGAGTGTTTAGATGCCATGATTGTGTGTTTTCTTCCTTTCTGCATTTGCCATGACTAGGAGAATAGAGACATGTTGCTTCCCTTCCTAGTTAAAATAAAACACCCAAATTCAGATAAACAAATAATTAGGCATAACTAGAGACAAATACTCACAATCCCGTTTTGGTTTAATAAAATGCAAGTAAGAGACACTAAGAATATGTGCATGTGATTATATAGATGCATGCATCTTCTCATCATAGAGTCCACCTAATTAGTCTGAGAAGGACAATCTTAGTTACTCGTTCTATGGCTTTGGCGTAAGACATGTGGCTAGTTTGCTCCCCCTTGTCTACGATTGCGTCAGTGTCAGTAAAGGGTATGACTCCTTGCTACTGCAGGAGTTGAGGCCATCAACACACCACTGTTCATTTTAGCTTTGGTTGGAATGGAATGGAACCTTATTTTCTATCCTGAGTCAAAGACCCGCATACCGTGAGAGTGTTCGGAGTAGATGGTTTGTTAGGATACACTTAAATGGTGAGAGAGTGCATGTTAGAAGCATTCACGTGCAGGTGTGCCAATCATGCCACCCTAACAAATATTTGCATAGCATTTAAGTTTCTTTTCATGCTGTAGACACTCCGATTTTGCAGTCACTCGGCGGCAGGCTCCTCTAGAAGACGCTTTGGTTGCAACCTCACTCCTAAACCCTAACTCCGTAGAACCCTAAGCCCACTTAGGCCCACACAGACCCACTTAGGCCCACACAAGCCCACACAAGCCCACACAAGCCCATTAGGCCCACACAAACCCATTCTAAATTAATCCAAGCAAAAACCACTAATTAAAACCAAAATTAAACAAAAGCCAATTAAATCAACTTAAAAACATTTGAAATCCTGATTAATTAAGTAAAACCCTAATTAAAATCAAAATCAAGTAAAATCCACTTAAAACCCTA
>JAMKQA010037075.1:0-20873 GCA_024699735.1 Posidonia australis | reverse complement strand
AAGAATCAATAGTTGTTTAATTTAAATGAAAATTTCACTATGTATTTATGGATATCTAATAAGTATATCTATACGGTTATTTCTTCTTCCTTATGTCTTTATGAAAAATAAAAAGTTGTCAATATACTCCTTATATGTAGACACCTACATAAAAAATGTTCCCTTTCGATATTATTATATGTGATCGTTTCAACTAATGAATCAAAATGCCTTTAATATGTGGAATTTTAAGGTACTCGTTGACATTTCCTAATACAAATATTATCATTTTCGCTCAACTCATAACCATCCATTTTAAAAATTTCACGCAACCATTCAAAACACAAGCACACATGATTGAGATGAAAAGTTTGTGGCTCTAGCTGTGTCCATGATAAAGATGATATCTCAAAGGGAAAAAATTATCTCGTTATTTCCAAAGGACTAAAACAAAAACACCAACCACCGGAGTCATCCTTGACTTGTTCTTACATCGTTTTTGACCGAAAAGGTTCAATAAAAGCAAATGTGCTATATTTAGTGATTAATGTGGTTGAAAAAAATGAAGCAAACAAATAGGAAAAGGAAAATTCTAAAGTATCTATGGTATTATCTTATAAAATTGTCTGTTTGAATTAACTGTTAACATTGAAAATTTCTAGTTTTTACTAAAATCTGCTGTACCCCTGTGAACACGGAGACTCTCCAAAAAAAATAATAAAAGAAATAAAAGGAAAAATTATTTTTAAAGTAAAAAAATAAATTTAAAAGCTATTACCAGAGAATCTTGGCTATAAATACAGAATCCAGTCCAGTCGACAAGCTATTATTATCATTATTTCGGAGTGGAGTGGTGAAGGGAGAGAGAGAGAGAGAGAGAGAGAGAGAGAGAGAGAGAGAGGAAGCCGCAATCTACTACTGGATCCTCCCAGAATCCATTTTCCAAATCCATCATTCCTTCCTTTCACCCTCCATTTCTCACCACCAACCGAACTAAATTCGGGAAACAACAATCCCATGCTCTCCAAGCTCCCTTCCTTCATCATGGCCTCCGTTCCTTGCTCCAGGGTTCGTACCTACACCCTCAACGCCACCCCCCAGCCCTTTCTTTTTTTGTCGATGGTAGGAGGAAAAAAGTGCGCCTTTTCTTTTTTGTGTTTGTCGGTGGTTCTGGTTTTCTGGGTTTTGTTTGTTTGGATATTGTGGGTCTTCTGCATTGAGGTATGGTGGTAGTTTTGGATGAAGAGTATGTGTAACAAGCAGAGCCTCTTTCAGCAATATCTGAAATTTAAGAGAATTGAGGAACTATTTGTGATTCTATTTCTCTGTGGTTTTATTGTTGGAAATTCGGAGAATTTGGTACGGGATGTGCTTTCCCCCCCTTTTTTGGGTCTACAATATTGATCAATTTGCTTTGGATTTGGGTTGCTTATTGTTGTGTGGTTGTCTGATTACAAGTGCAGAACATTGAGTATTACGACTCAGGTTCATGTCAATGTTGTGCAATATTGTTACAGGTTGTTATCAATATAGTCTTGCAGGTAATATCACAAAGTTAGTATTTTTCTGGTTTTTGTTGATTTTTGGAGACATAAGTCATACATAACTTATTGGTTTTTGAGAATTTGGTGTAGGCTATGTAGATATTATAAGTGTACACTATCTTCACATGTTCATCTAACTGACCAGCCCTTTTGTATCCTTTCTCTAGTTCAAGAAATCTGTGATAAAATGATTAATATTAGTTGCCGAATGCATTTTATTCCCGAAGAAGAGTACGCTTTTTTCTATTTGTCACTTGTTTACTGTGCATCTTGATTTCATCTTTTTAAATTGAAAGTTGGCAATAGAGCTAGTGTGGAGTATAAAAAGAACTGTGGAATAGATTTTTTTGGTTTGTTTTTACTGACATGTGATGGAGGTACTTAATCAATTGCATGTGTCTGCAATTCAAATAGTGGCCAATAAATTGGATTATATTTTGGACGCACACTAAATGTGAATACTGATAAATATATTTTCTTCTTTATCTACAGATAAGAAGCCTTCCTCATATGCATTTGAACATGAAACACAACTGGTTCAGAAAACGTTTACTATACTGTTTTGGAACTTCGTTCTTGAGGCCTCTGAAAAGCTTGACTAGTAGCTCTCACTCATTTGGCACTTGCAAATTACTATGTAGCATTTCCAATAAGACCTCTGTACAGATTGAGCTGGTGAATGTTCTGATTGTTCTTTAGTCATTTACTGTAAAAAGTAATTTTTTATCTTGCTGATGTTTTGTACATCTCAAAGGGCGCAACTTTCAACCGAAACAGCTTTATGAGGCAATAAGAATAATCTGACATTTATTTGAATTATGTTAGAGATAAAAGCACTGTTTTTCTTATTGATTTTCAAAACTTCGATATGGTGTTTTATGTTCCAATTTCCGGGCATTAGCATTACACTTGTTTACATTTTTCATCACATAAAATATTATATAATTACCACTCTAAAATAACACATGTGTCCAGGTACCATGCCTCAAGGATAATTATGCATATCTTTTGCATGACGCTGACACCGGTACTGTTGGAGTTGTGGACCCTTCAGAAGCTGTTCCTGTTATAAATGCCTTGTCGAGGAAAAATAAGAATCTTACATACATTTTGAATACTCATCATCATTATGATCACACTGGTGGAAATCTGGAGTTAAAAGCATGGTATGGTGCAAAGGTATGATTCTTGTGTTTTTGCACGAATGTTTGCTTGAAAATAAGGGTCTAATGCAGTCATTTGATGGTTTATTGATACAATCTTGTTGATGTTTTATGAGCATAATTTATTTTCCTGCAGGCAATATCAATCATTAAATACAATTCGTATTTTTCATAGTGTATGATTCCACAACTTTGGTTATTTCTTTGTTTATCATGTCTTTAATTATTCTGATGTGCAATGTATCTCTTACATCCCCAAATCTAATTAGCGAAGTATAGAGAATGAATAGTTATTCTGATGGCTTTAGAGGATCTTTCTTGAAAGGCAAAAATGATTGGGATATATCTATTGCTATATTCATTTTTACATACCCTTTCAGATGATAGAGCATACACATACCCTTTCAGATGATAGAGCATACCCCAACCTGAGCTCAAGTTACTTCGATGGGATTGGGTTTTTAAAAAAAAATGGTGAATAATGCCATTTCATAATGAAGGACAGAAGCAAAGAATCATTGTTATTATAAGATTGCTCTTTCTCTTAGCTTATTGTTTGATTAGGTAGGTGTATTGCTTGGGCTTGAGTCTTGAGAAAGGCTTTCACAAACATCTTTGAGTGAACATTTTTATAGGGCTAAATGCATGAGAATAACTCCTGGTTTTAATCACCTTTACCATATGAAATTACATAACAACTAATTGATTGAGGATGAGCCTTGATGCAATGACAATGTTGCTTCATTGTGATTGGATCCTCAACAGAATGGTCTGAACCACTGAAACAACCTCTGTGCATGTGAGAGTAGTGCTATATACAATGGAATCACCCTTAATACCCCACATTGGTGGGAGCTCATGCACTGTCAAATGGTTTGACAATAATAAAGACAGGTGATGGTGCCATGATGCAAAATCTGTAAGACACGAATTTTGTCTGCTATTAGGCGAAAAAATTAGTGTGTTGGGCTCTTGGACGAATGGTGATTCAGTTTGTCCAATCAATGAAATATTGCCACATATAGTAGGAAGTGGCAATTCTTTAGCTCCGTTATTTTTGTTGATTTTTCTACTGAACAGTTTTCTCCATTGTGTAGACATGTCAGCATCTCATTGGACAGATGCATGGTGATTCTTTGTATCTGATGCACTGAATGTTTTCTATGCCATCAACACTTTAAATATGGATTATATGTATAATGTGTAGTGACACTTTAAGGCAATAGAGTGGATTATATACAGTGAGGCTAGCATTTTTTTTAGGAAGTAGAATGTTCTTATTGGACTCCCCATTTTGCGATACTGAATAAGTGGGGAGTCAAATGCTGTAAGTAACCATGAGTAGCAGCTTGTTGGCTAGTTCACAAATTGAATGTTAATGGCCAATTTGGAAATGTGAAATATAGCATTATAAGTGTTATAGGTTATATGGGTAAATGGATATCCATTTACTTAGTATAGTCTATATATATGTAATTACTCTTCTTAATAGACATAATTCATTGATTCTCTTTAATTTCAACATGGTATCAAGAGCATAGGTTTAAGGGTGTGAAAACCCTAACCTTAGCCACCACCCTACCCACCTCTCATCACCTCCTGCTTACGTTGGACCTTCCTTTTACGCCGTCAGCTTCTCTAGAGCTCCCTCCTGCGTTGCACGTTGTTGCACGCGTGTGTTGACCCTCCTGTTGTGTCATTAGCCTCCTTCGGCACTTCCTGTGTCGCCGATTTCTCCTTCCCATAGGGTTCTCTCTTCTCGTCGACCCTTCTCTTGCAGCCGACCACCTAATCTGACGGCTCCACAGCCCATGTCGTCAGTTTACCCTATGTAAAAGGTATAAAATGGTTGTTGTGCTATTGTGGGGCATGTGTATGTTGTATGTGTTCGATTTGTGTGTGACTCGTGATCGATCTACTCATAACTAAGATCCAGTCTTATTTGTGTGTTTGTGGTTGTTACTTGTCGTGATGGTGTATACCATGACTTTGTCTTCTGCCTTCAACGCCACTGGTGATGCATGGTTGCGAAATCTTGGTGAAACTACTATCAAACTCAATGATAACAACTTTGTGTTATGGTCTAAATCTTTTACGGTGTTTTATGTGCTCATCAGAAAGCGAAGCACATCACAGATGCTCCTTTGACTGCAAAGGATCTCACATATGATGATTGAGTTACCTTTGATTACGGTGTTATATCATGGTTTGCTAACAACATGGAACCTAATATTGCCTCATATGTCATATTCTTGACTCTAACTAAGAAGACATAGGATACGTTAAAGGAAACGTACAACCATTAGAAAAACATATCTAAGTCTTTGAGATATATGAAAAGATCTCCTTTCTTCAATAAGGAGATTATTTTATTCAGGCGTTTTATACATCACTTCAATCTTTTATGGATTAGTCGATTGTTCTTGATTCGAAGGCTCTCAAGAAATATCACGATGGTTTGGTCGTTGCCAAGTTTCTCTTTAGGTTTCGTCTAGATGTTGCTTCCTAGATTCGCGATCATGTGCTTGGTGTTAATATGATTCTAACTTTGTCCTTTATGTTTGCTCGTGCATTATATGTTTCTAGGGTGTCCACCCTATGTTAGATCAGTTTGCCACAGTAGTTTCTTTTAGAGGTTGTAGTTGTGGACGTGGTCGAGGTCATTTTTTAGGGGGAGGATGTGACCCTTGTAAGTGCGATCAATGTGGTAGGTCTAACCACATCTCTGACAAGTATTAGGACAAGTTTGGCCAACCTGATTGGGCTCATCATGCTGCCACTGAGAATGTCCCTAGTGATTAGTCTTTATTTGATGTTGTTACTATATGAAAAATTTCTTTAGTTACAAGCAAAGTAATCCTCAACCACTGCTTTTTATACTACCACTTAAGTGCAAGTGTCTTTTAAACCTTTTAGGTCAGTTCCAACATTATAGGCTCAGGGATCTTTAGACACATGTCAAGTACTCATGATTTGCTTACCTATTTATTTAATTTGTCTGAATATTCATTCTGTTTCTAATGATCATCAGTGTAATGTCTCTAGGGAAGGGGTTGTTCAAGTCTTTTCTCAACTAACTCTTGATGAAATTCTTTATATTCTTGACTTTCTAGTCAATTTACTCTCCATCTATGTCATCACTAAAGTCTTACATATTTGTGTAATCTTTTTCTCCTTTCATTGTACCTTTTAGGATTTACAGACGAGGAGGATGATTGATTTGGGTTGTGAGTGTGATCGTAGTGTGTATTTACTGGTTCATGATAAGACACTTCGAGGATTAGTGTCTTTTGTATCTTCTCCTGAGTCGTCTATTCTTTGGCATTATCGTCTGGATCACCCCTCTTATGCCAAACTTCAGCAAGTTATTCCATAGATTTGAATTGAATCCTTTGATTGTGAGTCGTACTAGTTGAATAAGCATCATCGTGCTAGCTACAAGCGTTCTATCTGTACTAGTCAACCTTTATTTAAGTTAGCTCATTGTGATATCTAGGTTTACTTGTATCTCGTTTGTCTTTAGTTATCGTTATTATATTGTTTTCATTGGTGATTATCCTCATGTTTCATGAGTGTGTCTTCTTAAAGACAGAGTGCATGTCCTAGATGTTAGTAAAAAGTTCTTTGCTGAAATTATCAACCAATCATCTACTTCTCCTAAAAGTCTTGAAACTTATTGTGCCTCTTTGGGAGTTTTACATTAAACTTTATGTCCTCATGTATCTCATCAGAATGGTGTTGTAGAAAGAAAACATAAACATATTCTAGATGTTGCTCGCATTATTATGTTGTAGATGTACATTTCTAAATATTTGTGGTCTGATGTTATTCTTACGGTTACTTATTTTATCAATAAGATGTCCTCTACTCTTGGTAGAGTTATATACTTATACCTTTTACAAGATTGTATCCAAATGCTTCCTTATTTCATTTACCTTCTAAGGTGTTTAGATGTACTGCCTTTGTTCAAGATCTTTTTCTAAGTTTTGACAAACTCTCATCTTGTTCTATTAAATATTTAAATGTGTATTTGTGGGTATTCTAAAACTCAAAACACTATAGGTGTTATCACATTGTTATTAAATGTTATCTTCTTTGAGTCTTAGTCATTTTTTGACTCCAATGAATCATTTACTGGGAGTGTTCTTCTTCCTTTTCCTGTTGAGGATTCTCTCATGGTACCTGATATGCTAGTTACTGTTTAAGTTCCGATGCGTTCTTTGGAAGTATATCAATGTAGCCAGCAAGAACATCATCCACCTCATGTTGAGCCACCAAATTCATCTGCTGATCCATCTTCCTTGGTTCTTCAAGACTGTATTGCTCTTCAAAAGGGTATATGATCTACAATTACTTATCTTATTTTTAATTTTGTTTTCTATGATCGTCTTCATCCATCATATTGTTAGTTTGCACTGTCTATTTTGTCTAAGTTTACTCCAAGGAACTACGAAGAGGCAAGTCTTGTCTCTCAATGGAAAGAAGTAATGGATGTCGAGATGCAGACATTATTATCTCGTGGTATGTAGGATTTGGTTTCTCGTCTAGTTGGGACTAATGTAGTTAGGTGTCATTGGGTCTACACCAACAAGTGCAAGCCTGATGGTACTGTGGATCGCTATAAAGCTTGTTTTGTGGCACATGGCTTCACTCAGCCGTTTAAGGTAGATTATAAAGAAACTTTTTCATCTGTTGCTAGACTAAACTCAATTCATGTGTTTCTCTCTATCTCCATCAACCAATCATGGGAATTATATCAACTAGATGTCAAAAGCATGTTTGTATATGGTGATTTGATAGAGTAAGTACTTATGGAGCAACCTCCTGGATATGTTGTTTAGGGAGAGGATAGATTATGTCTTCTCAAGAAAATTATTTATGGGTTGAGGCAACGTCCAAGAGTTTGGTTCGAAAAGTTCAGTAATATTGTCATGGATAATGGTTTTTAGTGTTGTGTTGTTGATCATTCAATGTTCATTAAAAGGTAGAGTAGAGGTAATGTTATTCTTATTGTGTATGTTGATGACATTTTCACAAGCAATGACACTATAGGAATCATGGAAACGAAAAAGTATCATAAGAAGTATTTTGTTACGAAGGACATGAGAAGGCCACGATACTTTTTAGGAATTGAGTTAGTTCATAGCAAACGTAAGATAGCTCTATTACAAAGGAAATATGCATTTAATTTCCTCCAAGAAATTAGACTTCTAAGGTGTAAATCAGACAAGATTCCTATAGATTAGAATCTGGATTTTTGTGGTGACACCTCAAAAGTCTTTATAAATGTTGGATAGTATAGACAGTTGATTCGGAAACTTATCTATTGAATTGTCACACGTTTAGATATTTCTTATGCTATAGGATTATTTAGTCAGTTTATGCATGAGCTTAAGATGACCCATTAGAAATGAGTTATGCGTGTATTAACATGCATTAAGGGGACCTTTAGCAAAGGTCTTGTATACAAAAAGTGTGGACATCTTGAAGTTGAAGCTTACTTAGATTATGGTTATGTTGGTGATAAAGGGGATAGGAAGTCCATTTCAAGTTACTGTATCTATACAGGAGGAAAACTTGTCACTTGGATAAGTAAGAAGCAAAATGTAGTATCTAGATTTAGTGTTGAAGTGGAATATTGTTTTATGGCTCAAACAGCTTGTGAGATGGTGTAATTATGATCTTTATTAGCATAATTTGATTTCACAGTAAAGATTCCAATGTCTATTGCTATGAGAGAAAACCTAAAAGTTCTTTATTGATCAGTGAGGATTACATATATATAGGTATTAGACACCCACTGCAATATCAACCATAAAATATATAGATATCCAATAACCCATTTAACTATAAAATATATCCCCACTTATTCTAACACTCCCCCTCAAGCTAGAGCATATATATCAACCATGTCCAGTTTGTCATATAGAGACTCAAACACACCCACTGCAAGACCTTTGGTGAATATATCTGCTAGTTGCTCTGAAGAGTGCGTATATGAAGTAGATATAACTCCATTCATAACCAGATCTCTCACAAAGTGGCAGTCAACCTCGATGTGCTTTGTTTTTTCATGAAAGGTGGGATTGTTTGCGATAAAGATCGCAGCTTGATTATCACACCTCGTAGACATAGGTACCTCAACATCACACTCAAGCTGCTCAAGCAGTGACTTCACCCACATCATCTCATACGCGGTCTGAGTCATAGATCTGTACTTCGCGTCTACACTAGACCTGGACACCACATTTTGTTTCTTGCTCCGTCAGGTGACCAAATTGCCTCCCACATACGTACAAAAACGGGATGTGGATTTTCTATCACCTCTATCACCTGCATATCCTGAATCTGAGTAGGCCTCAACTCTGGTGTGATTATTTTTCCAGTATACCAGACCCTTTCCTGACGCCCCTTTCACACAAGATAAGACTCGAAGAGCACCTGTCCAGTGTACCCTCCTAGGCTCATGCATAAACTGGCTCAGAAGATTGACTGCATAAGACATATCAGGTCGTGTCACCGACAAGTAAATGAGTTTGCCAATCAGCCTACGGTATTGACCAGGATCCTCCAGTAGCTCTGAGCTATTATCCCAAAAAGATGGTGACTGCTCGATAGGGGTGTTTTTTGGTTTGCATCCTAGAAGGCTTGTCTCATCTAAGAGATCTAATACATACTTCCTCTGTGATAGAGTCATCCTACCATGTCCATATGCAAACTCGATCCTCAGAAAATAGCAAGGCTTTCTCATGTTTTTGGTCACAAAGTGTCTGTGAAGATGAGCCTTTATCTCTATAATTCCTTCTGTATCACTCCCAGTCACTAGAATGTCATCCACATATACAGCCAGTATGACACATCCACGACCTATGCGCCTATAAAACACTGAGTGGTCTACTGCACACCTCTGAAAGCCATCATCAAGTACCACGTGGCTAAACTTCTCAAACTACGTCCGGGGACTTTGCTTTAGCCCATAGATAGTCTTCAGTAATTTGCATACACAATCCTCCTCCTGAGCAACGTACCCCGGAGGCTGCTTCATCAAGACTGTCTCAGTCAAATTGTCATAGAGGAAGGCATTCTTGACATCAAGTTGGCACATATCCTAGGAATTATTTAATGCAAGAGACAACAGCACCCGAATAGAATTGAGACGAGCAACCGGTGAAAAAGTTTCCTCGTAATCGATACCATATGTCTGAGTAAAACCCCGAGCAATCAGTCTAACTTTGCATCTGTCAATGCTGTCATCTGCTTTGTATTTGATAGTATATACCCACTTACAGGTGACTACTGTAACCCCAGCAGTGCGGGCCACTAACTCTCATGTGCCACGACTAGTAAGTGCCACAATCTCCTCATCCATAGCAGTCTTCCAATATGGAAGAGAAAGTGTCTCCTCGTAATTCTTGGGAATGGTCTGAGAATGGAGGGACAAGTAAAGCTACGGGAATGGGGTGTAGAGCATCATAAGATACAAAATGAGAAATAGGATGAACTGTACATAAACGAGTACCTTTTCGAAGGGTTATATGCATGTCTGAGGAACTGGTGGCAGATTTGCATTTGCAGAGGAAGGTGGTCCGTCATGAGGAGGTTTTAAAGGATGTTGCCGTCGACGATATACTTGCAAGGATGAAGACGCTGGTGGTGGAACGGTCGGTGTAGACTGAGGATCAGCATGGAGACAGTAGCAGGCATCCTGTTGATAAGATAGGTGACTGTAAGCACAGCATCAACCCAAAGATGTTTTGGAACCTGTATATGCACCATAAGTGTACGAGTGACATCTAGAATGTGCCTATGCTTACATTCTGCAACCCCATTTTACTGTGAGGTATGAGGACAGGATGTCTGATGGATGATACCCAATGAGGCACACATAAAAGTGACGTTAGAATGCATGAACTCAAGTGCATTGTTAGTTCTCAAAAACTTGGGAGTCAGATCAAAATGATTCTTTATTTCATTAAGAAAATTTCTGAGTACATCATGAATATGATTTCGATCTTTCAACAAATATACCCAGGACACTCGAGAAAAATTATCAACAAAAATAATATAATACCTATGACCCGACACAGACTGGACTCTAGATGGACCCCATACATCATAATGAACCAACTCAAATGCTGTGCTACTAGACGCAAGATGTAATTGTTTAAACGAAGCACGATGGTGCTTACTTAACTGACACGACGCACAATCAAAACGAGACACGGACTGTCACAGTAAGGCTTGCTGGAGTTTCTGATGAGACGGATGTCCTAGTCTATTGTGCCATAAGGAAGATAACTCAACAGTGGATGCTGTAGAAGCCAAGCCTTGAGGAATCTCATCACGAACTAGCAGGTACACTCCATTTCTTTGATCACGGCCCAAACCAATTCTCCTCTCCGTCTACAAATCCTGAAAGGTACAGTGAAAAGGGAAAAAAGTCACACTACATTTGAGCTGTTTTGTAATAGTATTAATGGACAATAAATTTACAGGAAAATCAGGGACAAAAAGGACACTCTCTAGTGGTAACTGTGAAGAGGCGTGGACCACCCCTCACCAGAGACTGGGTAAGTTTGGCCATCAGCAATCGCGACAGTCTGAATATCAGATAACTGAGATAATAGTGTAATCGAACTACGAGTACCTGACATGTGGGAGGAGGCACCGGAATCAATGATCCAGGAGGAGTCTCTCGAGGCAAATAGGACACTAGTACCTGAAGTGCTGGCATGTGTGGCTGTGGCAGTAGAGTCAGTGACCTTTAGCTGTTGAAGCTGCTCGTAATCAGCCTGTGATACAGTAAATGTCAGTGGCTCAATAGTAGCAACAGATATGGGGGCCTCTGTAGTCATATTAGCCGTCTGAGGACGATCAATAATATCCCAACATCGCTCAACTTGGTGACCCAACCGTCCACAGTGTGTACAACGTGGCCATCCTTCGGTATCGTTACGACCACGTCCTCCTCGTGCACCACCACGTCCACGTCCACGGGTGACCGCTATGGCAGAAGGCTCTGACACTATATGAGAAGTAGCAGTAGACACTCGCATAGCCTTGCTGAACGTGGTATGAAGATCTGGTAGTCCATTAGCAACCAATACCTGTCCTCGAATCTGTGAAATGAGATCTAGATTCAGGGCAGAGAGAAACACAGCAACCGCTAATTCTTTACGGTACCGATGCAGGCGTGTGATATCAACCGTCAGAGGCTGATGAATATCCAACTCCTCTAGTAAGGCTCGAAGAACAGTGAAGAGATCCTGAAGAGATCTGTTCCCCTGCCGTAGAGTAAAAAGCTGCTCATAAATCTCCCAAACTCTGGAAATATTCTTTTCATGCCCATAAGTGAGTCGAAGAGTATCCCAAATCTTCTTTGTTGGCCGTAATGATATGACACTACGCGCAACAGAAGTTTCCATACTGTTAGCCATCCAAGTAATAACCGCCGCATTATCGACCAACCAATCTTCATAAATGTCAGATTTGATATCCAGAGGAGGATCTGTAAGGTGTTTCAATTTTCTGTGTGTCAAAACAAATGTTTCAAAACTCTGGGACTACAGATGATAATTAGGGCCAGAGAGTTTCTCAGAGGTACCACTCATGTTTTTAACAAACGAATCACGGGATGACATCCTCATTGATTTTCAGTAGCAAATCACAAATATATGGTCTGAAAACGACGAAAAAAGTAGACCAATTGCTTACCACGGTGTGTGGATGTGACGTATCCACACACAACACCAACTGGAGACTGGAGAAGGGCCTAAAACATGACTAGGAAGGGCTGAACTACCCTAACAAGTGGACGGAAGAGACAACCAGGCATCACTGGTGACACAGCATGCGTCGGTGACGCCGTACGGCTGGCGACAGCGGTGGAATGGCTGGCTGTGGACTGCAGGCCACGTACGGGCCTGCCAGCGGTGGAGGAGGCCTTAGGGCACGCAGGCGGGAGGTCTGGAGGCAGCGAGAGGGCAGAAGGGCACGTCCAACGTAAGTCAGGTGGTCGATGGCGAGCACGGCGGTGGCAGGCGATTAGGGTTTTTTTTTGTGGTTTCTCCCTATACTTTGGTACTATGTTACGAGAGAAAACCCAAAAGTTCTCTATTGATTAGTGATGATTACATATATATAGGTATTAGACACCCCATAGATATATAGATATCCAATAACCCGTTTAACTATAAAATATATCCTCACTTATTCTAACATCTATGTAATGTGATAATCAAGTTGCTATCTTCATTACTCATAATTCAACATTCCATGAATGGACAAAGTACATTGAGGTCAACTGACATTGTATTTGAGACACTATAATCAAATGAATCATTTCTACTCTGTACGCTCCGTCGTCCAAGTAACTGTACATATTTTCACAAAAGGGTCAAGTGTTGGTATTTTTTAGTCTTTTTGTAATAAATTGAGGATATTATATATATATGTTCCAACTTAAGAGGGAGTGTTAGATATAGTATTGTTAGTGTTATAGGTTATATGGGTAATGGATATCTGTTTACTTAGTATAGTCTATATATATGTAATTATTCCTCTCCATAGACATAATTTATTGATTTTCTTTAGTCTCAATAGAAGACATTAAAAATAGAAATACTCGTAATGGGAGATTAAACAAATGTATTTGTTAAATTAAGATAAAATATAGCGTTGCATCATTAATGGCCAACATGAACAAGAAATGATGATACATAGGTCATGTGAGAGAAACTATGTTGATCAAGTACAAAAGGAAAGTTAAACAAAGGAAAGCATAAACAACAAACAAATCCATGATGTAGTACATGTACTCATAGATGCTAGACTACTGCAGCACAACATTTTAGTTAAGGTGTTGGGCTATCCTAGTAGATGATTGGTATTTGTTAGAATGACCGAACTTTGATGACATAGGTAGTGAGATTTAGGAGTTAGGACACAATGTGAATTAGCAATAGTTCTGGCTTCTATTGAAGGAGCTAAATGTCAGTACAATTGCTGCTTTTATGTAAGCAATTTGTGGCATTAGTCTTAACATGTAATTGGAGAATTACTTGGCAAAAATATTATAGACACTTTACACTTATCAAGAGGAAGTTGAGCAAGGATTTAGGATTTTATCTAGCTGCATTTTTGGAAATGATCAGGATAAATACAACTTATGTTGTTGCCTAAGCACCTTACACATAAAGCTGGTGGGAGCACATAGTGTTTTAATACTGGGCTTCTAGATTAGATGGACGACAAAGAATTGTAGTACATATTGGTGAATCAGAATCATTATTGCAGAATGATGTTTGCAGCCATCCAATATCTTTTAAATTAACTACTCACTAGGTTTTCATAATGTTTTATTTTGATAATACTAGACACGAGTATGGGACTGGAAAATTTTATTTTAATGTTTATTTTGCCTTTATGCATGCAGGTGATTGGTTCTAGTTCCGACCAGGACAGAATCCCTGGCATTGATATTGCACTTGGTGATGGGGAGAAATGGATGTTTGCTGGTCATGAGGTGATTGTGATGGAAACACCTGGCCATACAAAAGGTTAAGTCCAACTTTCATATTGCCTACAGATGTATTTTGTACATTTTGGCAAATATCATGCATTTTGAGCAAAGTACTGAAACTAACATTTTGTAATTGAAACAGGTCATGTAAGCTATTACTTTCCGGGATCTGGAGCTATTTTCACAGGAGATACTTTGTTTAGCCTATCTTGTGGCAAGCTTTTTGAGGGCAGCCCAGAGCAGGTATTTTTTAGCTTTATGGCTACCCTATGATTCAATTCCGCTGCATATGCATTTTTGCTGTTTGAAAGTGGCACATACGAGCTTTATCAGGAAACATTTTTAATCCTGCAGTTTTAAATCATTACCATTGTCAATTGGGAAAAGTTGATTCGAATTCTATTGTTACAAGGAATGGAAGAAATACGAAAGTTTCAATCCAATATAAAAGAATATATATTTGACATATTGATTGTTTACATATTTATTTTCGTGCTTTCTAATTATACTAAGTCTTGTCATCCCTCTTTAGATGTTTTCTTCTCTTGGAAAGATTATGTCCCTGCCAAGCAACACAAGAATATACTGTGGTCATGAATACACACTGGTATGCAGTGTATTCCTTTCATTCTTTGTTGAACTGCTCTAATTCATTAATTTTGTTGCGAATGTTTCCAACATTTCGATAAGTACTGTTGTCTTCAATGAACAGAGCAATTCAAAGTTTGCGTTGTCCATAGAGCCCGAAAATGAGGACCTTCAAGAGTATGCAAGGAATGTCACCCAACTCCGTAATAAGAAGCTGCCAACGGTGAATGACTCTACGATGTTGAGTTTGTCTCAAGTAGTACTTTAAGTATTGTCATTCTAACACTATTCTTGCTATTCTGCATGATCAAATATCTGATAGTTGCGTGTGATTAGTTGATTGTCATGACTAGATTTTGTGCATTATGGGTTCTGGCAATATTGCAAGCTTGCAACTGTGTTCTGCATAATCTCGATTCCAAATCTTACCTTATTCTTTATTCCAATTCTAACGTCTACAGATTCCAACCACTTTGTCAAGGGAGAAGCTTTGTAACCCTTTTCTGCGCACTTCCAGCACTGAGATCCGACAGAACTTGAATATTCCGGAAAATGCAAGTGATTCGCAAGCATTGCGTGTTATACGTGAAGCGAAGGATAACTGGTAGCCGCATGCTGTTTCTCATGCACAGGCAGTTGTACAGCTTCAAGAGACAGTGGATTGCTATTCTCTTTACAGTTTGTGTATATCATCAGTTTGTTCCTCCTTATGCAAGATGGGGGGACAACAGCTTTCAGTAGGCTCAACTTTCAACTGCTTGATGGGAGATTTGTGTTTTCACAAATCCGTACAGTTTGATGCCTGTGTAGGATCTTTTTAGTATCTTCTGTTTACGGTTTTGGTTGTCATTATTGATCTTAGAAATTCAATTCTTGATATGTTTTAACTACCAAATTTGCAATAGGTTCGAATTCTTGTAGGCACCGTAAGTGAAGATAACTTCAACCGTTGGATGTATCCAATGGTTTTGATCAGTCATAGTTTCTTGTGATCAGAGAGGAAGAGGAGGTGAGAGGCAATGGTGTTGTTAGGTGAGGGCAAGGAGGTGGGAGGCGGTGGCATCGTTGGGTGAGGGTTAGGGTTAGGAGGAGGAGGTGGGAGGTGGAGGGTGAAAAGGAGGAGATGGGAGGCTATAGTGTCATTGAGTGAGGATGAGGGGGCAATGTTGTCAGGTGAGAGTGAGAGAGAGGAGGAGGAGGTGGGAGGTGGCCATGTCATCAGATGAGAATGAGTGGGAGGAGGAGGCAAGAGGTGACATTGCCGTTGGATGAGGGTGACGGCGATGAGGAGGTGGTGTCGTTCGATAAAGGTGAGGACAAGGAGGAGGAGAGGAGGAGGTAGTATTGTCTAGTGAGGGCAAGGAGGAGGGGGGCATGAGGGGGGAGGTGGTGGCGTTATCGGGTGGGGGTGAGGAAGAATGGAAATGGTTAAAGGGAAGGTGTGAGGGTTAGAGTATCTGATTTAATGAAAAAACGTTGGTTGATTTCAATAGATGTAAATCAATTGATTTTAAGGTACCTACAGGCACACTTTTGTGAATTTGCAAATACCGTAATTAAGAATCAGGTGGTGGGTCTCCCTTTGCACTCAAAAGAATCGAAGAGCTTCACAGGTAGGTGACTTTAAGTCACCATGTCGACTGAGTTTGCTTAAAGGGATTACTATCAGATCTGTCTCCTTTTTGTTTGGTCGTGTATGGTGTAGTGAGTGGATATGGTTGGCCTAACTTCTGCCTCAACCTTCTTTGTTTGGTTTTTTTATTTTAGCCTTTTTGGCTTTGTTGTTGGAACACCACATGATTCACATCCACCAACCTTGTTAAGTTTTGAGGACATCCGTATTGCAAGCACAACCTAGAAAAGTTTGTAGTCATGATCAACGTCATTGTTCTTGTTGTAATGTTTTACAAATTGAATCGGTGATGATGTTGGTGTGATCGGAGGTAGATTTAGGATTTTTTTAAAGATAGGGTATAATTATATAGATGATATTTTTTTTTAAATAATAAATTTAAATATTATTGAAATATCATTATATAAATTATAAAATTCTTCGACATAGATGTATATACTATAAGTATTTTATTATTGTATTATTGTCAATCACATTCAATGTAAGTAATTAATAATCATTCATAAAATCATTCCCTATTCTTTTCTTTTGGATTGAATTGAACATGCATTTTCTTTGTACTCAAAAGAAGTTGTCTCATTGTTATTGGGTTTATTTCCAATTGATGATTATTTAAAAGTTCTTTTTTTTCGCAACTTTAATCAAATATTTGTTCATAATTGTTTGTAAAATATAACTACATATAAATAAAAAAGAGGAAACTAAATAAATAAAAAACAACTTAAATAAAGTACAATGTCATCAGATGTGATATATATTTTGTTATCGTTTGTTGTTTAATGAAAATTTTGACATTTCAAAGGAAAAAGGCACATTGATATGATTTCTGGTTACCATAAATCAACTAATAGAAAAAGGATGTATTCAGTGTCATAATTATACATATATCAACTTAACAAAAAAACTATATATACATAATTAGCTAATCTAGGACCTAGTCTTGATGAGAACTTCTACACTATGTGCACTGCCTCTGTCTTTCTTTTTTTCATCAATCTAGATAAATCTAATAAGAGGTTTTTAAGCACTTTTGCTCTTTATTCTTCCTTCCTTTTTCTTTTAAAAAACAAAAACTAAAAATAAAAAATTAATTTGACAATTTAAAAAAAAAAAAAAAAAAGCTAATTTGTTTTTCTCATCGTTATGACAATACTACTTTTCAAATTGAGAATCATGAAATACTCATAATGACATAATTGGTAACTTAAGTGTCGTTTCTCTTGATTTGTGAAGTCATGAGAATAAAATTTCTATGTTAAGTTACAAATATCATCAACTTTAAAAGATTTGAAATTATCCTTAGGATCCAAAGCAACACTTAGAGTAAGGAATTCTACAGAATTTTTAGGAAATTTATTATTTAACTCTTGCAACATAGAGTTTATTGCAGCAATATAGGTATCCACATGATAACGATGCTTCAATGTAATAGAGACATTTTGGTGACAAGGTTGGCCACATCCTGCAGTATATCGAGCATGCAAATCAAGGATCTCCACACCATGTCTTTCACAAAATATTTTTGCATTCTCAAGTAATGAATCCCAACCACATTATCTTAATTTTTAGATGAGTTCTTTAGTAGAAAATACTAAACTCATAGTATTTAGAATGTTTTGGGATTTTTTTTGAAGTATTTGGTAAAAATCAACAGTGAATAACAACATTTCTTTAATAAGATACGTCGAATTCAAAAGATGTTACATCAAAAGCTGCATCTATATCTGTCTTTTACACAAAGCTACCTTCAATAATAATGTTTTTTAGAACTAAACATGTAGCAACAAATATGTCCATCAAGCTGCGTATAACTTTCAAGTGAGTGCTCCATTGAGTGTCTATAGCCTGTTGCAAATTCGTCATTTGGTTATACTCTCTACCAGTCTCAAACTCATCTTCATCCAACAATCGAGCATATTCAATGGATTAAGTATTACGTAGCTCATCAATTCTTTTCCCTAGAGCACCAATAATATTAACAATGGATGCCAACTTGGTGAAAAATTATTGTACAGGAATCACCAGCTACAACTAATGCTAATTAGAGCCAATGAGCCAAGCAATGCACATCATATGCATATGAGCATTCATTAAAAAAAGAGGCTTGCAAGTCATTCTATATTCTCTCTGCATATTGCGAGTTCCATCATATGAGATTATACTTCTAGGAGGGGTTTGTGCATCTAGAAAGTGAAGGAAATGATTTGACAGGAATTTCGTTTCCTGTTGACCATACAAAATAAGGATGTTTGTGCACTTAATCAGAAATAATTTCAAAGGAAACTCAATTCCTTTACTTTCCAGAGTATATAAATAAGAATCATTTTCATTTCCTACCTTACCCGATGGAATTTCGACGGAATCTACCCCGTCTTCCACCTTGTCCCATCTTTACCCGGTCCTCCTCCCCTCCCTCCCGCTGCCAAACCTAGCGATCCTCGCCTTCTCGGACTTGTACTTCTTCTTGATAGTATTGATCTGATTCTTGCACTGGACATCGGTGCAGGAGGGCCGCTTCACGGCGGTGCGGCGTGCGTTGACGGCGTCGGCCACCTTCTGTCAGTGCTTCTGGCGTAGGTTTCGGCGCTTCAGCTCCAGATACCTCTCCCCCCAGGCGTCGATCAAGGTCGATGTCATCCTCTCGCTCCAGCAGTCCTCCCTGTAGGGCATGGCCAGGTTCGACGACGACGGTTGGAGCTTGTGAGGGCAACAGGGGATCGACAGAGGTGTGCCAGACGATGCGTGCAGCGGGTGGTGTGGAGAGGGTGAGCTAGCAGTTTCGGCAGGTTGTGGGTGAAGGCCGACGATGGATAGGACTCTCCGATGGGGGGCTCGACAGTGGGGGGCTTGGCGGGTTTTTTCCTCCGTTATTTCCTCGCCTCTTCTTCTTGTGCTTGCTCGACGATTCAAGCGGGTCCTGCGACGATGGGTTCGAGTGGTGTGGAGGAGTGCGATGTGGTTGTGACTGTTGGGTTGGGGGTGAGGCCGGTGGGGCTGTGGCTGTGGGTGTGGCCAGCAGCTATGGGAGAGTTCCTTCTCATTTCCTTTGCTTTCCTGAACAGGCACAAATAGCAAGAAACTTGGTCAACAGGAAATTAATTTCCTTTACTTTCCAATTCCAAGTAATTCCTGTTGACTCTGGAATTTTAATTCTTAACAATTCCTATCAAATTTTGTGCACAAACAGACCCCTAATGTCTTGGACATTGATATTGTGCTTAGAAAAAGTGTCAGATATTTTTTTTCTTTAAAGTTGCAGAAGAAGTATCTCATACATGGATGGCATTTGAAAAAACATTCATGAATAAACTTATATATATATCAACAAATCTAATCACAATAGTCATTTATTCCTTTTTAGACTTATCACGTGTTCCATCAACAATGATGCAATATTTCGCACTATCGATCTCTTCACATGTACCATGTTGCACTCTACAAAAAAGAAGACCAAGAATCTTCTTTTGAATTTGAGGTGAAGTACATTTGGCATTTCCAAGTGCCTTCTCCAGGACTATATTGGTAATATCTTCACAATACGAGGATATCAACCTTATTATTTCAATGAAATTACCATGTTTCTTTAAAGTTTAACTTTCATAATGGCCTTCAAATGCACATCCTTGAAATGTAAGATAGTGAATGCAATCATTTGAAGTTTTGAGCCTTAATCAATTATTTGCTATTGATTGAGAAGTTTGTTTATGCTACATATACTGGATATGTTGTTCTAGATGTATTAGATCTTGACAATATTACATAGTAGAATTATGTTGCGAACTTGAGTCTTTTTCGAGATGACTCAAGAAAACACATTTCTCTCTACTCATCTTGTGTCAATTTGAAAATTCATCAACTGTGACTGTAGTTACACCAAAATAAACATTAGTGTTGTTTTTACTAAAGATAAAACATGGGAGACAAAATGTTACATTCTTTGATGTGAATACTCTAACTAATCTATAAATAACTTGTACTAATTAGGATTAAATCTCCGACGATTCTTACCTAAACTTGTTAGTGGGTATTCAGAAAGCACTGGTTGGTACAGACAAAACTTGATGTAAGTACAACGTATATTATCATGTTGATCTATAGGATAATCTCAAATTTGAGTGCGTCATCTTGGATCATGTGGAAGATATTTAAGATCTACTCTATTTGGTTCGATCCTTGGACGTTTCACTCAAAGAGATTCTTCATTTGGAACATTCTAAATTTCTTTAGAGGAATTTGCCTTTAAAGTTTGAGAAGATTGTCTCTTAAAAATAGCATCAATAGTGGATTTCTTAGTCAAGTTGGCATTAACTTAATCAAAATTATAAGTAAATCAAAATGTAATCAATCAATACAAAAGAAAATATCTAAACATAATGTCAAAATCAATAGTGAATTTATTAAATTCAATAATCTAAATGTAATGTAAATATGTTAGGTAATTTTAC
>JAMKQA010037074.1:0-19049 GCA_024699735.1 Posidonia australis | reverse complement strand
GGAAAGGAAATTTACCTAGATTTCATGCAATCCTAGCATTTTCTACCAATTCCATGCTCTCTATTGCAAGGAGTGGAGATGCATACCTGAGAAATGCTTCCGATGATCCTCGACCGACTCCAGCGAACTCCGGAACAACCACAGCCAAAGCAATGGGTGACGAGGAGAAGTGCAGTATGGTGCAGCTTATAAAGCCTACGCCTGGAGTAGCTAAAAACATGCCCATCAGCACGTCTCAACCACCGGCACACCACACAGCAAGCAACCGCCAGCCACCACCAACGAGGCCAACTGCCAGCCTCAACCACCAGCGAGGCAAACTGCCAGCCTCAACCACCTGCCCACACGCAAGCGGGCCCCACAAGCACAGAGCCAAACCATGCACAGGAACACACAAAAAGAAGCCAGCCCACGAGGCCCAAGCCCAAAAGCACAAAACCACACAATAGGCCTCGGAACAATAACACCTGTCCAGGAAATAAAATTCATAAAATGTAAATAATTACAAAATGAATTTTACAGGTGTTACACATAAAGTCCCCTGAGTTCACATTAAAGCAATTTTGAACATGAAATTTACATTTTGGCCCTTAACTTATTTCTAAATCTATCATTTAGGGTTTTTAAATGTTTTCTATCAAATTTTGGGGATATTTTTCACTCTTATTTTGCATTTGATCATAGAATCTATCTAAACATCATGTTTTCACTGGGATTTGATCTTTAGTTTCACAATTTGGCCACGTTTGCACCGATGTGTAAATTTTGCACTTTAGACCCTGACTTTTCAGGAAATTATCTAAGTGCAATTTTTGCATCTTTGTGCCAAATTGACATTGTACCCATAATTTTCATGTTAGAATAAGGGTCATGAACCTATTTTTCATCCAGTTTCTCACTCTTTTCGCGAATTTTGCGTTTTAGTCCCTATGTTTGTCATTTATTGCGTTTACATCCTTTTAGTGATTTTTCTACTCCATGTTTCCTGCAAAAAACATTATCTAGACATTTAGCATACATTTTGACATAACTTAGGCCATGCATCACTCCCATGCAAGCATTCATCACTTCTGGCCGGGGAAATGACCAAATTGCCCCTATGCTTCAATTCATGAGCATACATCTCAATTTTTGCACTAGTCTTGCATGGTCCATGTCTAAGTCATTCTTTAGAGTTTTTACACATTTAGGCACTTATCCATGCATTTCATATCCGTTTTCCTCACATTTGTATCCCTATTTGGCAAGTTGGCATCCTATGCCTTTCCTTCATGGATTTCTTTCTTCTCTTTGTCCTTAGGGTCTTTTATCCATTAGCCGACTTGATTTTTTTAATCCTGCATTTCAGATTTTTGATTTGATTTGAATTTCATCGCCCGAGGGCGTACATTAATAGGCATGAGGGTCGACATTTGTCCCTACTACGGATTATTTTCCCCTTTTTGATTTTCATGACTTTTCCCATGATTCCGATTCACTCTGTCTTCAGAGTTTCTTATCCGATCTCCGATTTGATTGGCTTTGATCCTACATTTCAGATTTTTGATTTGATTTGGGTTTCATCGCCCAAGGGCGTACATTAACAGGCCTGAGGGCCGACATTTGTCCCTACCACGGATTATTTTTTCCTTTTTGATTTTCACGACTTTTTTCATGATTCCGAGGACTCGTGTTGACTTGGCTTGTCATATTTTTGATGTCATTATGTTTTTCAGAAGTGTTCTTTAACAAAACATCGTTATTTCATGTGGTTTTTCACAATTTTGTCAATTCCTGTGGATTTCTCCGCAATTCTCACACATCGTCTTGCACATTCATTTAGTCTTGTCATGGCATACATATTAGCATGATTAAGGCATGATCTAGGTTTAGCAAACATTCATCTAGCCTTTAGCAAGCAATTGGACTTGAAAGACCGAGTTTCTCGGGTGTACGAGGGTGCCTAACACCTTCCTCGTGCGTAATAGGAATCCTTACCCATCATCTGGTTAGCAGACATCCAGCCTTCATATTTGCACTCCTAGCATTCATCTTTTTGTGCTTTTCCTCGTCTTTCCCTTAAAAGACTAGGTGACGACTCCCTTTTTTTTTTTTTATCTTTCGTTGCGCCTTCGCCATCTTGGCATGGTTGTGATCTCCTTCTCCCTCCTTCGGGTCGGTATGGTCACAAATGCGAAAACATGCCAGATCAAAGAGAAGAAATGAATAAAAAAGAAAAACGATAAAGAAAAATAATCCAAGGGACAATGTAGGCATTGAAAATGCCACTTTACTGTACACCCTTGGGCGATGAGGAAAATCATGAAAATCAAAAATATTCGGCAAGCGTCACGTAAAACAAAAGAAACTTAAGAAATCCGAAAAAATCAAATGAGAGAAAATAATCCTCATTCAGGTCCATGTCGGCATTTTCATTAATGTACACCCTCAGGCGATGAAAATCTAAATCAAGTCAAAATCATGAAAATTGAAAGAAATCCAAAAAATACAGTGGAAAACTAATTTTGAAATGTGTGCATGATGAAAAAAAATAAGCATGAAAATATATGCATGAGAAAGGGTAACAAAATGTACAAAATGAAAGCATAGGTGAAATATGTAAATTCCAAGGGCCTTTGTGCAAAACATTACATGCTCCTGAGTAAAGGCTGAGATTTTTGGGCTAAATCAGCAAAAAATGTTTAAGAAAACACATTTTATGCAATTTTAAGGAAGTTGGAGTTTAAATGTGCCAAACTGTGCATTCTTGGTAAAATCAGGATTCCTAGGGTCTAATCTGTAATTTTGCCAACAAAACATGTGTTTAGTGTAAATTTGAAGAAATTCAAGGTTAAATGTGCAAATTAGTGGACTCATGGATGAAAACATGAATTTCGAGGGACTGATATGCAAATATGCTATAAAAACATGCATTTAGTGTGAATTTAGTGAAGTTTAGGGTTTAAAATGAAATTCTGTGCACATTTGAGTAAAAATTTGAATATACAGGGTTAGGTTTGCAATTGTACCAAAAAATCATGCATTCAGAATAATTTTAATGAAGTTCAGGGTTTTATGTGCAAATTATGGACTTAAAATGAATGAAAACTAAATCAGAGGGTTTTATGTCAAAATTTAGAGCCTGAGAAATATTAAAAGAAAATCACAAGGATCACATTGCAATTTTACAAAACAAAACATTATTAAAATGATTAAAAAACTAATGTAGGGACTTAAATGCAAAATAAAAGGACCTAAACGCAAACAAAAGAAAAGAAAAGAAGTTATTCTAAAAGAAGTTAAAAAAAAAAAAGGATCGACGACCGCTAGCGACTGTACCTCACTGTCGACAGCCATCTAGGAAGCCATCCAAGGCTTCCCTGATGCCTGATTTGGCATCCAAGCATCCTGTGAGCAAGAGGGAAGAAAAATGGGAAGATCTAGTGGCTCCAATCTAGCAGCCAACGGTTGGAGGCCTTTCTCCACCTCCCTCGCCAGCGTCGCGACTCCGACGACAGGCCCGTAGAAGAAAAGGCCACTGGAGGTGATGGAGCGGCAACCTTGGGCTCCTAGAGGCTCGACAGTGCGGAGGGGAGAATTTTCCACGGCTCAAAGGCAAGAATGGTGCTGCTCTTCCCCTTCTTGATTAAGCTCTGTGTTGACTCCAACAACAGTGACTGTGGGGTACAATCGGGGCTCAAAGCGAGGTCCTATGGCTTTCGAAGTCCAAGGAGAGAGGAGAGGAAGGTGTCCCGATGGTCGGAGGGGAGCTGCGAGGTAGAGAGGCTCCTAGTTGATCCCTTCTAGGGGTCGTCTTCTCCGGCGACGGCGAGGCTGCGTCCGACGGCTCACTTCTAGCGACTTCCAAGGCAGAGGAATGGCTTCCAGAGTGGAGGAGGAGCAAGAAGAGAACTAGGTCAATCAATCTACACTCACCATGGCACGAATCACTCACTAGATTCGTGCCCCCACCTCTCCTACCGGGAAATTGGGTCCGGTGACCCATAAATTCCTAATTCCAACCATGGAAGCTACCAGGCTCCACTGAAAACATCTCAGGGAGGTTGAGGAGGACCTAGGGAACTAAAATGGAAGGAAATTGAGCTCAAATAAGGGCATACCTGAGCTAGCAAAGGAGGTGACCACCGGAGCTCGCCGGAAACGTGGGTGGAGTTGGGCTGAGCTCTGAATTTTCTCCTCTCTGAGCTTCCTTATTGATCTGAGCTTCCTCTAGTTTCTCTGGTTGGTGATCTCTCCTTGATTTCTCTCTTCTTAAATTTTCACTCCTTTTTTCAAGTTTTCCCCCTCTCTTTTTCCCCTCTATTTCTCTTGCAAATTGGGGGTATTTATAGGCTTGCAGTGGCTAGGTAGTTTGTTATGGGTTGTTATGGGTGGTTGGAGGTTGTTATGGTGGAGTGGGAAGTGGTTAGGATTTGTTATAGTTTGTTATGGGTTGTTATGGTGGAGTAGGACATGGTTAGGGTTTGTTTAGGTAGTTAGAGGTTGTTATTGGTTGTTATGGTCGTTGGAGGTTGTTATGGTGGAGTGGGAAGTGGTTAGGGTTGTTATGGTTTGTTATGGGTTGTTATGGTAATGTGGGAAGTGGTTAGGGTTTGTTATAGTTTGTTATGGGTTGTTATGGTGGAGTGTGAAGTGGTTAGGGTTTGTTTAGGTGGTTAGAGATTGTTATAAGTTGTTATAGGTTGTTAGGGTTTTAGATGGAGGTTGTTATGGTGGAGTGGGAAGTGGTTAGAGTTGTTATGGTTTGTTATGGGTTGTTATGGTAGAGTGGGAAGTGGTTAGGATTTGTTACAGTTTGTTATGGGTTGTTATGGTGGAGTGGGAAGTGGTTAGGGTTTGTTTAGGTGGTTAGAGGTTGTTATAGGTTGTTAGGGTTTTGGATTATGACTTAGGGTTAGGTTTAGGGTTTTGGATTAGAGTTTGCTAAGTCTAGGGCTTTGGATTAGGGTTTAGGCTAGGTCTAGGGTTTTGGATTAGGGTTTAGTTGCAAGCATATGGGGTGTCTACAAACGGTATACCGAAACAAGTGTTATAATTCAAACTACAACTTAAGGGATTTGGTAGACCAAATAAAAACGGAATACCAAAAATTCTGTTTCCTGAAAAATCTGACAGAATTTTTGACAGACCGAAATATTTCGGAGTACCAATCCAAAGATTTTCAGTCAACTGGTCCATATCGGAAGACCGAACCAGGAAGTCTAACTGGACTCAGGGAAATTCAGTTGACCAAAATAATTCAGTAGACTGAAATTTTTTTGGTGTACTGAACCGGAATTCTTTTACAATATATCTGATATTTCACATATTCCTAAGTCCCTTCTAATTTTAATAAATTGTTGTTCATTTAAGGGTTTACTGAAAATATTAGCTAATTGTTCATTTGTTGGTATAAATTCTAATTTTATATCATCTTTTATGACATGATCCCTAAGAAATTTGTGCCTAACTTCTATGTATTTAGTCCTAGAGTGATGTACTGATTTTTTAGACAAGTTAATAGTACTAGTGTTGTCACATCAGATTGATATTGTGGGCAATGATAAACCAAAATCTTTTAGAGTTTGTTTCATCCATAACACTTGTGCACAACAACATCCCGCTATAATATATTCAACCTCAGTTGTTGAAAGAGCTACACTATTTTGTTTCTTGTTAAACTAGGAGACTAATGAGTGTCCTATGAATTGTCAAGTGTCACTAGTGCTCTTTCTATCAATTTTACATCCAGTAGAATCAACATCACTATATCCAACTAAAACCAAGCCTGAATTTTTGGGATAAAATAAACCATACCCTATAGATCCTTATAAATATCTTAAAATTCTCTTAATTGCTGTCAAATGTGATTCCATGGGTGAAGCTTGAAATCTTGCACATAAACACACACTAAACATGATATCAGGCCTACTAGCCGTTAGGTACAAAAGGGATCCAATCATTCTTCTATATAGCTTTTGTTTCAATTTTTGTTCATTTTCATCCTTTTCTAATCTTGTGGATGTACTCATAGGAGTATTTGTTATTTTCTATTTTTTATTCCAAATTTCTTTAACAATTCCTTAGTATATTTTTCTTGGTTAATGAATTTTCCTTCTCTAGTTTGTTTTATCTGAAGTCCAAGGAAAAACGTTAATTCCCCTATCATGCTCATCTCAAATTCTTGTTGCATGATATTTGAAAACTCATTACACAACTTCTCATTGGTGGATCCGAAAATAATATCATCCACATAAATTTGGTTAATCAGTAAGTCATTTTCCACCTTCTTTATGAATAGTATTGTGTTTATTGCTCCTATTGTGAATTAATGTTAATTAAAAATTTTCTCAGCCATTCATACCAAGCCTTAGGTGCTTGCTTTGATCCATATAATGCTTTATTCAATTTATAGACATGATCAGGACATATTTCATTTTCAAAGCCTAGAGGTTGCTTGACAGATACCTCTTCTTTTAGAACTCCATTCAAGAAGGCACTCTTTACATCCATTTGCAATAACTTAATTCGTATATAGCTAGCATATGCCAATAGCAACCTAATTGATTCTAATCTAGCAACAGGGGCATATGTTTCATCATAATCAATTCCTTCCTCTTGATTATATCTTTGTGCAACTAATCTAGCTTTATTTCTAACTACATTTTCCAATTCATCTAACTTATTTCTAAACACCCATTTAGTTCCTATAATTTGATGATCCATTGGTTTTTGAACAAGTTCCCACACATTATTTCTTTCAAATTGATGAAGTTCTTCATGCATAGCATTTATCCAAAATTCATGATTACATGCTTCGTTCACATTCTTTGGTTCAATAGAAGACACAAAAGCATATGTTACACAGTCATGATCAAGGTTGGATCGTATAAGGATCCCCTTAGAAACTTCTCCAATTATAAGTTCCTTGGGATGACTAGACATGAATTGCCAATCCTTGGTTTTAGGGTTGGATTGCTCATTATTTGTTTGTTCATTCTTAAGAATTTCTTCTTTATTTTGGTTATTTAAAGTATTTTCAGTAACTTCATGTTCATCTTCATTTTCTATATTGATTACTTTGTTTTTATTATCTTCTTCAAAATCCACATGCATGGATTCTTTCACAGTCAATGTTCTTTTATTGTATATTCTATAGGCCTTACTTTTAGAAGAATATCCAAAGAATATTCCTTCATCAGCCTTAGGATCAAACTTGTCTAGATTGTCCTTGGTGTTTAATATGAAGCACTTACAACCAAAAACCTTAAATTATGAAATTCTAGGGGTTTTGCAAAACCAAAGCTCAAATGAAGTTTTATTCAAATTTGGTTGTAGCAAAACTCAATTTAAAATATAACAAGAGGTGTTTACAGCTTCAGCCCAAAAATGCTTTAGTAAATTGTTTTCGCAAAGCATTGTCCTAGTCATTTCTTGAAGTGTCCTATTTTTCCTTTCAACAACTCTATTTTGTTGGAGAGTTCTTGGGGAAAAAAAATTGTGTTCATATCCATTTAATTCACAAAAAATTTCAAAGTCATCATTTTCAAGCTTTCCACCATAATCACTTCTTATTTTGATAATTTTTAATCCTTTTCATTTTGTACCTTTTTGCAAAACTTTTGAAATTCAAGAAAAACATCATTTTTATTTGCTAAAAATAAAACCCAAGTAAATCATGAAAAATCAACAACAATAACAAAAACATATCTCTTTCTACCAAGGCTTAAAGTTTTACGAGGTCCAAACAAATCCAAATGAATTAATTTCAAAAGTTTGGTAGTAGAAATCATGTCTTTTGTTTTGAGGGACGTTTTGACTTGTTTTCCAAATTGACAAGAATCACACAATTTTTCTTTCTTAAAGTCAATTTTTGGTAATCAAATCACAAGATCACCTTTGGACAATTTTGACAATTGACCCATACTTGCATGGCTATGACCATGTAGGTGGAATCAATCCTGCACGACTCCTCAGTGTGTGGAAACACAAGAGGAATTCCGATATGGTCACGGCAAAGATGGTGAATCCAAGGAAGGAGATTCGACTCAGAAACACCAAAGAATGATAAGAAAAGAATAAGGAAAAGGAGTCACCACTAGTCTTTTAATGGAAAGACAAGGAAAACCAAAATGCATATGAATGCAAGAAAATGCTGCAAATGAATGTGTGTATGCTCCATGCCTAATGAATGCAACATTTAGTCGCTGCATGCTAGAGAAAGGGTAAGGATTCTTGTTACGCATGGGGAAGGTGTTAGACACGCCCATGTGCCTGAAGAATTCAGTCTTTCAAGGTTAACCGCTTGCTCATGACCTTGTGTGTGTATGCTTGTCTACTCCTAATGCACATGCCTAAGATGAATGTGAAAACATGACAAATCCCCAAGAAACAATGAATAAATGAGAAATGATAAGGAAAATAATCCAAGAGACAATGTAGACATTAAAAATGCCTCTTTACTGTACGCCCTTGGGCAATGAGGGAAAATTGTGAAAATTAGAAATGTTCGGAATGCGTCACGTAAAATAGTGGAAACTTAGGAAAATCCGAGAAAATCAAATAAGGGAAAATAATCCTCATTCGGGTCCATGTCAGCATTGTCAAATCTGTTAATGTACGCCCTTGGAAGATTAAAATCCAAATCAAGTCATAAAATCATGAAAATAAAAAAATATGGGAGATGATAAAATTGCAAAGAAAGGGCATTTTTGGCAAATCATGATTTTATCAAAGATCAGTCATAATTTGGGCCCCAAGGTTGAGTGGAGGTTTCCAAGGAATCCCGAGGAAATCCAAGAAATCAAAGATCAGTCAAATTAAGAAACCAAGAATTAGTTATAATCACTTGGATCTTTGGGCCCCACTTCAACGATTTTTGCCAACTAATTTTGTTAGTTGAAACCGTCACCTGTATCCGCAAGCTACTCTCGCCTAAACTGATCACAAGCTTCCTCTGCCATCGGGAACTGCATGACCCACCATTTGTCCAGCAGCTGTACTCTGGTCAAATCGTGGCACTTCTGGTGTGCAATGCTTGAATGATGCCCAAAGGTGTTGAAGGAAGGCATGTGGAAGACTCTTGGTTGTCTGGATTGAAGAGTGGCACCATGAGCTTCTATCCCCATCAACCTCACTGGAGGAAACCTTGGCCGGCTCCTGCGGATGTCGGCGTGGCTAGGGTGAGCGGTTTCGGTGCCTAGGAAGCATGCTCGAGTGATGGAAAGGCTTCACTGATGATCCAACTGCCAAGTAGAAACTCCTGCTATCCTCATTTCAGAGCTCATCGACGAGGTCTTCAGCATTCACAAAGCATCGCCGTCGATCCTTGTTGAGGATCAGGGTGGAGCGGAGGCAGAGAAGGGAGCGTTGGAGGAGCCGAGGTGGCGAAATAAAGCAAGACTACAGGCCTCTACCGTGGAAGACTGGACAAATTCCTCTGTCTGGCTCTCTCACCGAGGTAGGCATCGATTGTCCTCATCGGAGGGTGTCAAGCACTGTCCAAAGCTCAAGAAGGTTGGGGCAGCAAGGTGTAGGAAGAATCGGCACGCCATGCACAAAGAGGCTATAAATTCTCTCCTCGATCAACATCTCCAGATCGAAGAAGGAAGAAAAGAGATCAAGTGTCGAGAGCTTATTCCCAGCTACCCGTGCGCTCAAACGATGTTAAAATGACAACAGGGAAGGGTAGGAGACTTACCTGTGGAGCATTGTGCATCGTCAGAGGCTTCTCTAAGCTAGGGTGTCGTCGACCGGGGTCGAGTTTACTGCCGAAGGCAATGACGCTGGAGCTGGGTCACCGGAGGAAGTCTGGAGCTGAACACTTGGGAGCTGGTTGTAGTGGTGGCGATCCTCCTTCTCCAGAGTGGCGCTAAAGGGTTTAAATATGCACTGGAGATGAATTGAGGCCGTGGATTCTTAACAGTCTCTAGCGGACGGTGCTGATGATTTCCGAGGGCTTGAAATGGTGAATTCACTGCCAAATTAAGGGCACCATGGTCCCTAGGGATAAGGGTGTAAACAGAGTGAATACAAAGCGAATCTGTCAATATTCGAATTCGAATTCAAAAATTTTCATCTACATCCAAATTCGTATCCATATTCGAATGAATGTTAAATTTAATATCCGTATTCGAATTTATCGAATGCATTTGAATTCGAATATTATTCGAATTCGACCAAGAAACCTAAATATGAATACGTCCGTATCCGAAATATAAATATTATAAACTTGTAAATAATAAACCTAAAACCATCACTTGCATTGCTATTTCTCATTTAAAGTACAATTTTAGCAAATCCATAACAAATCTACGTTAATGTCATCTTTTAGAATAAAAAAACATCTAAAATGTTATAACTTTCGCCAAGTAGGAGGGTAAATGATAATCAAATCCTCAATACAAGGTAGACCATACTAGCCTCCATATCAAGTTATCAACCATCTCTAAAAACCCAACGCAAGTAATATGAAAGGCTCGTACATAAGGCCAATGCTCTCATCCTTGTTACGGCAATTTTGATCTCTTCTCAAAAAATTAAGTGGTCCATCTATTTAACTATTAAAATGCAGGGAAATGGTTGTCATCTGCGGTGAGAGAATTTTCATTTAGGGACATCAGGACATGGCTATGTTGCAAATCATATTGACCATCATGCGAAACAGCTCCAGACCCATATTGGGCACCACCATCAGCAGCTTGAACCTGAAACACATACAAAAGGATCTAAAGGGCAAATCTAGAATTAAATGATTTAACAATCAAAGGAAACATCACATATTTGGGAATTAGTAGCTAGAGTAATTCAGATCACCTGTATGTCCTAGTCTGTTCTCCAAGTGATGCTAATCAAAAATGAAGTTTGAACTGTAACCCCAATTATCATATCCATCCAAACACCTTGCAGAGACAAAGTTATCAAACAAATAAACTGCTTAAGCCCCTCAAATAATGTTTTATCATATAGTGGAAGTATGTAATCTAACCAATACTACAAATAAACACCATGCAATTATTTTCAAATATAACATCAATCAAATTATAAACATAGTACTAGTCTACTGCATTGCATGCATGAAATGAAATGAGGGAAATTTTGTTAATAAATATCAAGAGCACAACAAGTTTGAGAGACACGGACCCAAATAAATTACTGAACCTAGTAGAAAACTAAATAGAATATGCATACAAACATCTCCTCTTACAGGAGATTGTGCCATTACAAAAAGTGTGAAGAAAAACAGAATAAATGCTTCCATTGGTTTCCTATGTGAATATATGCCTAGAAGGTTTTACAGCTTATTGATAGACAATCTTAGCTGCACCCAAGCTCGACGTGAAGTGAAACAACTAATCTAATAATCATAAATAAAGGATACACATGCACAACTATGTGTGTAACACCCGTAAAATTCATTTTGTAATTATTTACATTTTATGAATTTTATTCCTGGACGGGTGTTACTGTTCCGAGGCCCGTTGTGTGGTTTTGTGCTTTTGGGCTTGGGCCTCGTGGGCTAGCTTCTATTTGCGTGTTCCTATGCGTGGTAGGCACTGTGCATTGTGGCACTATGTGTGTGGGGCCCGGGTGTGGGTCCGTGTGGGGCCCAGGTGTGGGGTCCCTGTGGGGCCCGCATGTGTGGGCTGTTGGTTGTGTCCGATGGTTTGGCGGAGTGGTTGGTTGCCCGTGCGGTGTGCCGGTGGCTGAGACGAGCAGGTGGGCACGTTCTCAACTACTGTGGGCGCAGGCTTTATAAGAAGCACCACTCTCCTTCGTCGCCATCGCCGCCTTCTCCTTTTTTTTCTTTCTTTCCCGTCCTCCTCGACGGTGTATCCCTCCTCCCCCACCTTCTTTCTCTTTCTCTCCACTCTTCCTTCTCCTTTCCCCTCCTCCTTTCCACTCGTCTCCCCTATTTCCCTTGTTCTTCCATTGCGTGCGAGCCGACAGAGAGAGAGAGAGGTCGAGGGAGCGAAGCGGAGGGCTGGGGTTGCTTGGAGTGGTGCGCGGAGCTTGCGTGGCGTGCTTCCGTGATCGTGGCGAGGCTGTGGTCGCCGAAGTTCACCGGAGTCGATCGAGAATCACTGGATGTGTTTTTCAGGTACGCATCTCCACCTCGTGTAATAGAGAGCATGAAATTGGTAGAAAATGCTAGGATTGCATGGCATCTAGGTAAATTTACTTTCCTAGAATTTATTGTGATTTATTGAGAATTTATGGAGCATTTATGGGCATTTATGCTGGTGGTTGCGTTTTGGGTCGTTTTGACCCTTCTGCCTTTGTGATTTTATATCTTGATGCATGGTGAATGGATTTTAGTTTTGTTTGTTGGGTTTTGGAGTAGACTCGAGGGTCTAAACCATATGTTTTATGTAACATTTTTGGTGTTTTTTTAGAGGATCCGATCGGAGGTCCTAGTTGGGGTGATTTCGGATGATAGGGTTTGGGCCGTTTTCTGGTTTCATAGAATTTAGCATACCGAATGCAAATGACATACCGAATCAAGGGATTTCAGTATACCGATTCTGCTCGACATACCATTTTTCTGTCAGTTTAGGTCCTCTGGTAGAGATTCGGTCATCTGTTTTTGGACGGTATACCGAATTTGGCCTGAGTGTTGACCGTTGACCTGATTCGGTCGACCGATCCAGATCGGCCTACCAAACCAGGGGTTTTCGGCATACCGAACTTGATTTCGGCATGCCGATTATGGGCCCAAATGAGTTTGCAAAGGTGTTTTCCGAGGGCTTTCTGGATTGCTATGTTTTGTTCCTATGAGATGGGATTGTGGGCCATCAGTAGTGGTCTCTTGGGACACCTGATGCGCCATTTTGCCGAGGTTTTGGAAGAGTTTTCAAAACATATGAAAATGGTTTTGGAAATGAATTTCAAGGAATAGTTGGCCTGTTTTGGAAAATGTTTTCTTGGTTTTCTGTGTCTGGGTCGAGACAGTGTGGGACCGTGCCGTCGGGACCAGGGAATGTGACGACAATCTCGGGTGGTCGAACACGACTCCCTGGTTGAGGTTAGGGGCCGAGATACCTGAGGCTGAGGGGTGTCGGGTCCTAGAGGTATGAGACTCCTTGACTGTTGTCTCAAGGCTAGGGTTGTGGTCTGCGGGTTGAGGTGTCTTGTGACATGAGGGGGAGGTATGATACTCCTGCTGTCGCTATGAGCATTGAGGCTTGGGTGTTGTCGGGTGTGGAGGTATGACACTCCCTCCTGAGTACCGTGTGTGGAGGATGCCGTGAGGAGGTGTACCCTGTGGTGGCCAGTGTGGGTGGGACACATGGCCCGTAGTTGGTAGCATCCTGCGAGACAGGACAGCCTTCCCAAGGAGGGGTTGGCTTTTGAGGGTTCTCCTGAGAGGGGAATCATGGGACGGTGATTGCACCTGCATAGGGTGGCTTCACCGTGGCAGTGCAGAACATTGGGGTTGCTCCTCAATGGACTGCATGTGGCCAAAGTTAGGTTGCCTGGGGCCGGGCTTCTCGACTCACTATGTGTGGTTTTGGCCATTGAGGGCCTTTGCTTGTGGCTTTGGGCTAGTAGAGCCCTGGTTTGTGGTTTTGGCCGGTGTGGGCCTGATTTATTATGTTTTGAGAAAATGGTTTGCGAAATGGATTTAAAAGGAAAATGATTATAGTTTTGTTTTCCGCGGTTTTCGTGGGGTGCGTACTGGATGACTTTGGTCACTCATGCATTTTCCTTGTGGTTTTGGTTTGCAGGTGCAGACATGTGACTGGTTTAGCGTAGTGCATATAGATCGAAGTCTCCTAGCCGCACACACAGGTTCCTGGTAGTTTGATATTTTTTGTTTAGCTTTAATTTTCCCGTAATTTAATATGTTTAAATTACTGTGGAAATTTTGGGACGTGACAATGTGAATCACTTGTGCAGGTTAAAACATTGGAATAGTTGTAGCAAGAAATTATCTACCTCATTCGCAGGTTCAAATGTAAATAACCATACAAAAAACACAATTTTAGATCATTTTTCCAATATTATAAATCTATGACTACAAGCTGATTAAATTTCAACAATACAATTGGTGAATGAGTGACTAAAAATGCAAGAGTTAGATTCACTACGTTCCACTAGAAATCCCATCATCAGTTTTCTCAGGATTAAAAATAAGAACAAAAGAAGAAAAAAAATCTCATAATCAGTGCAACACAGACGTGGTGCATAAGATGAAGACAAGGACAATAATTTTTACAAAACTACAATAATCAATTTTCTTCAATCTTAATAACCCAATGGTCCCTTAGCTGCCTGAAGAAAATAATTTGATCACAATCATCAGGGCTTATTTGTACCTCTCTTGATAAAAATATCATCATCACCGTATCCTACTTCTTGCATGGCTACAGTTCACATTTAGCCATCATGAATATTGTAAATGTTTATCACAACAAGAAAACTATACCAACATTGTTTGGAAATTTATCTGCAAAACAGAAGAGCTTTTGAAGATCACTATATCATTCACATATGGTTTTCTAAAAAAATATGAAACCTGAGCATGATATATTGACAAAAAAAACAAGAATCAAGCTACACCATCATAGAGATTGTCAAGATAGACTTATAATCAAAACCCTCACATTATCACCCAAAGATACTAATGTTAAAAAATATTTACCTTTTGGCTTATGGACTATACTCTTTATAGTTGGCTCACTGCAGGAGCTTAGTATAAAACAAATAAATAAATGTTTAAACATAAGTTCAAATGTTCAAGTTATGTCTAAACAAATAATTTCAATTCTCCTCCAACATAAATGGACCATAAGTTCAAACACAAATAAACAACAAATGTTCAAGTTATGTTTAAACAAAAATTAATAACATAAGTTCAAACACAAATAAACAACAAAATATTCCAAGTTGTGCTAAAACACAACAACAAAAAAACAACATTCTTGCACATTATATTGTTAAATCCCTTAGACTTAGAGTTTGTCTCATTCTCATTAATCACACCTACAAAAGGAAAAATAACTTGATTAGTAAATATGCATACACCATGCTCAAAGTAAAACAAATGAATGACTTAATTTTAAAAGATACTTAGATACCAATAGTTAATCTCACTCTATAGCAATGGTGTCGGTGCCTATCAACAGCAAAACAAAGGAAATATGTTAGATATAATGTTTGATTGTATAATAAAAATTAAAATAAAGAAGTATTAACAATTAACTTACTTAATTTCTCAGAAAGTGATAGCAACCAATCCATTGTACAAACTATTGCTTCTATCATATCAAGAGTCAACTGAGAGCAAGTATCATCAATGATTCAACGTCTCCAACTAAAAGTAGATTCAGAAGCAACTGTTGAGACAGGAATGGCCAAAACATCATGAGCCATCTTTGCTAGACAAGGGAATCTTTGTGCATTATGCTTCCTCCAATGCAAAATATCAAATGATAACTCATCATTGAGATTCAAGGGAAACAACTCCTCCACCAAATACCGTTCCAATTCTGTTTTTTGAACATTAATTGTAGCATTGGTTTTCTTCATGATGTGTTGAAGAAATCCTCCAGTAAAACTAGAATTTGTTTGTATACCTTTCTCAATAACCATTTCATGACTATGAGATGCATTACAACATGTAGGAGTATCTGAAGAATCTACATATTCTAAAAACAATTCATGTAGCTTCACGTTGACAACTTCAATATATAAATCAGCTCTTGTATTATAAATTTCTTGATAAGCATACTTAATAAATTCCATTTTGTATCGAGGATCAAGAGCTAATCCAAAAGATAGAACCAAATTGCATGCATCCCAATATTAATCAAATTTCCTTTGCATCAATAAATCCATCTCATAAATGTAATCAACATCACTCATTCGCCATTCAAGCAATTTGTAATGAATGAGACACACATCATTAAAATAGTAATTAGCAGCTGGATATTTTGTTCTTGAAAGACGAACAGTGATATCATAAAAAACGTTCAAACAATCACAAATATGTCTACCTCTTTCACATTGTTCTTTGGTTGATAACATCTTGTAATCACTATCCAACTCTGCCAAACGTTCGAATGCATCTTGACTATCCAAAGCATTTTGAAGCATGAGATAAGTGGAATTCCATTTAGTATCAACATCCAAAGATATCCTTTTGCAAGTACTCAACCTAGTATGCTCCAATGCTTTTCTGAACTTTTGATTTCTATAGATTGATGAATCCACATACTTTACACTATTATGAATTTTCTCAAGCAAAGGAATCACCACTTCCAAACCGTTCTTCACAATTAAATTAATAATGTGTGCAGTGCATCGAGTATGAAATAAGTCACCATTGAGATGAAGTGCTTCCTTTCCATTTAACCAAAATTTCAAGATATTTACCATTGGTTCATTATTGCTAGCATTGTCCACAACAATAGTATATAATTTCTTATTCAAATTCCACACCAAAAGACAAGTTTTCAACCATTCACCTAAAGCTTCACCAATATGTGGGGATTTTATATGGTGGATTCTATATGGTGAAAAGCAATGATTTTCTTGTGTAAGACCCAAGCATCATCTAGGAAATGACAAGAAACACGACAGTAGCCAAGGTTTTGATGATTTGAAGTCCACAAATCAATTGTGATGTTAACTTTACTACTATTACGCTCAAGCATCTTAGATAGATCAACCTTCTCTTCCTTGTAAACTTTCTTGCAATCAGCCCTAAGAATATTTCTAGAGCGAAATTTGTATGAAGGGCAAATAAAAGAGCTCCATGATCTGAAATACCCATATTTTAAAAAAAGGAAAGGTAAATCATGCTTCATGATCATCTTTGCAAACATTGACCTTTCACCATCAACATCAACATCAAATTTGTAAATGCCTATTCTTGATGTAGGCCCACTACTTAGTAGACATAGCAAGAATTTTTTAATCTAATATCTTCTCGTGGCCTACGGATACATATTTTAGTGTGATTATTGAGATGAGTGGTACCTTTGGTGCTTCTACCATCAAATACTGCCTTGCAATAATTGCAATAGTTATAAGTAGCTTTCACTGAACCATTTTCAAGCACTTCTTGTGAAAAATGTAACCAAGCTTCTGATTTTAGTTTCTTCTGACGCTTAGGCTCAAGCTCCTTGGAATCCGCAGTAGCAACCACATCACAAGAATCAACACTAGGAATTGATGGAGTTGCATTGACATTTGGAATGGAAGCTCGACTTTGACCAATAGGAACTTCTTTTGATTGAACATCAATCATAACTTCTATTTCTATATTAAAAAATCATATAAAAGAATTTTATATTAAAAAATCATATGAAAGAATTAAAAAGAATACAATCAAATTATCAAAAGAATGTATAACCTGTGTTGGATTGTAAATCTTTGCTATTAGTAGAAGTTGATTTCTTAGACATCTTTAAAAGATTATCACCCTATATTAGAAAAACAAAACAAATAATACAATTATTCAAGTATATGCTAAAATAAGGTTGCAATGTTAATTTTAAGCATAATGGCCAATGGAAATTGAAATGTTTACAGAGAAAAATAAGAAATAAGCACCACCATTAACATCGAAAAGTTTCTTAAACCACCATCACCATGTGACAGCCAGCTAGTATATACTAGCTTTTTTGATGCTTCAATTTGCATATTCAATGCTGCAAATCTCAGATTGTGATGCCAGATTAATCCTACTGCCTGTTTGCCAACCAATATCAAGTAATTCTTTTACTGACAGGCATACGTAGATTCACCTTTGGCTCTTTAGTTTTTACACATGTTTGTCTGTGTTTTGTATAGCTAAAAGCTAATTGAGATTTGTACAAGAAGACCAACCACATTGGCATAGAAGTAATGGAATTTTGATACAACAATTGAAATCAAAGCATCATGAATTAATTTGACTAGCACATTATTGAATGCAACTGTCAATCTGTCATTTAGCTGGAGTTGTGAATTCTCTTCCTCGTGTGCTTTATACTATGTTTCTGATATTTGTATAGTATTTTTATTCATTATTTTGCTCCAACCATGTACAGTGACCCAAATGCTGTATGTTATTTCTTGTCCTTTTATACTAGCATTTACACCTTTTGTTGCTACTACTCACAAAAACAGGTTGCTTTTCTAAGTCTTATGATCCCTCATCTCCATTGATTAGATAGTGAAAAATAAAGTTTAAAAACCACTGCATAATCGAATTTTAAAAAATACTGAATGTTTTTTATGTACAATCATGTGGTGTTGTTCCTATGATTACAAAGCTACACAAATTAGGCATCCATCTTTCAAAAATTTCACACTACTAGTCTTTTAAGCTTTCAATTAATTGATTCATACAACCAATAACAAATTCATAATGGTGCACACGTGAAGCACTATTTGTCCACTTTTATATAGCAATTAGATAGCAATATGTATCACATATTCACATTGGGATCAAATGCATTTTGTAACAAAATTTGTGTTGGCTTGTGATTAAGATGCATATCATTTTGAATTTTTGATTTCTGACTTGAAAATGGAGTTTTGATCGAAGGACTTACTGAGCTACTAGCCGTGATTATAGTAGTGATTGTTGTCTAGAGAGCAAAGCCGTTGTCATCTAGTGGTCCCTTTGTCGGCGAGGAGGACTGGAGGAGCTGCTGTCTTCTGATGGTCCCTTTGTCGGCAAGGAGGACCGGAGGAGGAGGGGAAGCCGGAAGGACCCAATGGCCAGTAGGGTTGAGGAGATGAGTGGAGGAGCAAGAGGCTTTAGGAGGAGGCGACTCGTCCTATCTCCTATGGGTTGCAGGCTACCGAGGAGGGTGTAACGCCCCGATCCCGGTCATGCTACCAAACAATAGCATCACAAGCCTAATTACACAAGTTACAGAATAAAAAGACTGTAACCAAGGCTCACCTCTAGGATCTCGATGCGTGGCTAGAAACTCCTATTCCTGCACCGGAAACTGGCTGCACGCGGTCTGCACCTGAAACACACACAACACGCGTGAGTGACATCTAAGTCACCCAGTACGCGCCCCCAAAACACCCAACCACAAGCAAGCACAATAAAACCAAAGAAAACT
>JAMKQA010037073.1:0-16523 GCA_024699735.1 Posidonia australis | reverse complement strand
TTACTAACAGCACAAAATAAAATATTTAAGCCCTTAGCATCAAGTTGGGCAAGGTGTTTTTCTTCATTACTCCAATCCTTAAAAGATGTAGAATGTAAATGAAAGCCATTTATTACAACATCCCATAATTCAAAGCTTATAGATTTCAGATATATTATCATTCTACATTTCCAATAGCTATAGCTTACACCATCAAAGAAGGGTGGTCGGTTAATGCTTTGTCCCTCCATAACATTATTGTTAAAGGATGAAGTAGCCATGTAATCTAGTAGATTTTTAATTTAATTCTTAGAAACCCGCTCTGATACCAAATGTAGGATCGAAAGGCTTCTCTAGAGGGGGGGTGAATAGAGAATTTTAGTTTTTAATATCTCTATAATCAATTTTAACAATAATCAGAAATGATAAGTGATTTGATTTACAAAATTCTACTTATCATGCACAATAGAACAAGAAGGGGATGAGAGTAATTGATAAACACAATAGATTTATAGTGGTTCGACAACCCAGCCTAGTCCACTCCTCAAGACCCTCTTGAGATTTTTCCCTTATTCTTAAATGTAAGAAGACTTACTTGTTGGTAAATCCACCAACTCCTCTCTTGCTCTTTCCACTTATCTACACCCCGAAAAGCTAGAGCCCTTTTGAAGTTTTACAACAGGATTCTTTTCTCACAAGGCTTGATTACAACTCTTTGCTTACAGAATGCTAGTGAGTAGAGTAAATGACTAAAGGAAATGAAGAATTACAAGTATTCAATGTGTGTCTTAAAGAGGCATAAATGAGTAGTATTTATAGCCACATGATCTTCATCACTTGTGTCTAACGACCATAATAACGGTCACAAACGGCTAGTCCTTCGGTATGCCGTTTTGCCCTTTGATGTGCCGTTTTGTCCTTCACTCTGCATTTTGTGGTCAATTCGGTATGCTGTTTTTAACTTCGATAAACCGATTTCTCCTGAAACGGTATGCCGTTTTCCATCGGTATGTCGTTTCTGCATTTTGCTTTGATTCCTCAACTCTTCGGAACTCCGACGCATGTTTCGTTTTCTTCTGATTCGGTATGCCGTTATTCCTTCGGTATGCCGATTTGTTTTTCTTCTTTATGGAAACAGAAGGTTGATGAGTGTACCATTTCTTCTGACTCATGATCCGTTTTTCCCTGATTCGGTATGCCGTTTCACTTACGGTATGTCGTTTTTGTATGAACGGTATGCCGAAATATCTTCGGTATGCCGTTTTTGTTATGAACTGAGAATCTTAAATAATATATGATTTTTGTCCTTAACGTCTTTAATCCTTTTTCTAAGTATTAGTTTACAACAATTTAATTACAATTTGTATAATCATCAAAATAACCAGATATATTTCTAACAATACAGACCTTCCCATCTTTCTTTGGCACTGGGACAACATTTGCTAACCACTCTAGGTATAACACGACCTTGAGGAAGTTCACCTTGTGCTGCTTTATGATTTCTTCCTTGAGTTTCAAGATCCATTGGGGTCGCCATCTTTCGAGTTTTTGCTCGATTGCCCTCTCGTTAGGCTTCAGAGGTAATGTGTGTTCCACCACTTCGACATCCAGGTTGACCAAGTCGTCATAGTACCATGCGAAGACATCCTTGTATTCTTTCAGAAATGCTATGAAATCTGCCCTAGGCTGTGGTGACAGCCTAGCACTGATGTGTACTTCCTTGAAATCTTCTATTGTACCGATGTTGACCTGTTTAGTATCTTCCTTGACATGCATATTCGACCCCTTTGGATCATTATCGTGGGGCTGGAATTCGGGTGTTGTACCATCTTTTTCCATGTCATCATCCTCTTCTTCGTAAGCGATGAGCTCTAATAGGATTTCCTCTTTAATGGTTGGATCGGTGACATCGAAGGAGAGGATGTGCTCTGATTTTTGCCCCTGATGGTTCTTTATAATGGTTACACTGACTTTGGTGCTCTTATATCTACACTGGGTGACCTCTGATGTTTTGACAGTGGGGTCTACTGACTGATCGGGTTGCTCTGTTTCCTCAGCTCTTGATGCTTTTTTTTATTTTAAGTTTTATGATTTTTTTGGGTTTTTTTTGATTTTTTTGTATTTTCTTTAGTATATTGAAGGGGTGCAACTAGTTAGCGACTGTCTTGCTGCTGACTAATAGGAGTGATGCTGCTTGGCTTTCCTCCAGAGCCTAACTCAAGGTCTTTTTTCTTTTCCTCACCTTACTTAAGGTGAGGCTTTGACTGTATGTACCATCTCGACCTGCCTCACGACTCCAAAGAGATTAACTCTAATGGTCTAGTCGATTTTGGTTGTGACTCAGCCAGGACCATGACGGATGAGTGGTCCAGCTGTTGGTGGAGGGTTGCTGGCTCTGATTCTAAGGCCTTAGCCTTTCCTTTTCTCAGCCTCTGATGCCCAGATGCGTCTTCGGCCCATACTGACAATTGCTCTAGGAACAACAACTCTAGGTTGCTGACTTGGTCACTCAACTGAATCACCCTACTAATTGTCTCATCCTCTTCCGAGGTGCAATTAGAATACTGGATGACACTTTGCTCTGCCACTGGCTTATCTGAACTATGGACTTGCTGTAAGTGATGTCCAAGACTGGCTAACTGCACAGACTGTTTTGCTGGCGCAACTACTTGTAGGACTATCACTGGAGGGTTCGTTGTTGGGGCTGTGGCTGATGCTGTCAATATGACTGCTGGTGGTTGAGATAGTGGCTGCACAATCTGACGTCGGCTCTTCTCCGCAGTGGCCTGGCTCTAAATGGGATCAAGTATCCCTGTACTGACAAAATTGGTGAGATCCGACAGAATAAAGATCTTCTTGTGCCTCCTAGTGCGCGAATATTCGTCTTTGTGCGACTGCCACTCCTAACCTAGTCCCTCAAACTCTCGCCTTTCCTTCGCTTGGATGGGCTTGGAGATTCCTTGGCTATGTCGCCTGAGTGGTGTTCCTTTCTTGTATCCCCAATTGTGACACACGTTTTCGATCATCCAAAGAGGATTGCTGCGAACAGTTAGGTAGCTGACACGCTCGAGAGCTGGAATGTAGTTGATTGGCTTGAATAGATTGACCCGGCACATGAAGTCAGATGGCTTGGGGTCGAAATGAATGGTCTAGAGTGAGACAACAGAGACCAACTAGACCGTTTCTTTGTCAAGATCTTCCTTCATGACAACAACTACGTTGCTGCCCTAGCAAAACTAAACTATACGATGGAGGGTCGAAGGGATCACCTGATGCTTGTGCAACCAAGGGCGCCCAAGCAGGAGATTGAAAGAGTGCTCTAGATCCATAATATAGAATTTGACATCGAAGACTACAGACCCTATGGTGTGAGGAATAACTAGCATCCCTAGTGTATCGTGATGCGTGTTATCGAAAGACGTCATTCTCTTTGTAACTGGTATGATATCCTCGGCTTTGAATCCGATTTTGTTTGCTGTGCGTAAAGGTAGACGTTTAGGCCTACGCTGTTATCAACCATGGTGAAGGGAATTTGGAAGCTCTGATATTGCATTGTAATGAGTAGGGGGTGGTTGTGATTGAGTCTTGTTGGAGGCAATTCCTTGCTGGAGAAAGAAATGACGTGAGGCTCTATGATCGTGCCCACCATACTCTCAAGAGTGGACGGTTCTATGGTGGGGGAGACGTGAGCAGCCTGAAAGACCCTAAGGATGGCCTCTCGATGTTCAGAAGAAGTATGGATGAGATCCCAAATAGAGATGTTAGCCGTGACCTTCTTCAGTTGAGTTGTGATGTCGGCAAAGGGCTGCTCCTACCAGGTCGAAGCGGTAGGAACTGAATAAAGGGGCCATCTTGGATGGTTGAGTAGTTGGCTGATGAAGGGAAGACGCTGAACGATCCGGCAAGGCTGCTGGTGCGGGCGACCTGTACACCCTCCTAGACCTAGTGACTTCTGCACACATCTCTACAACATAATCATAGGGTACACCATGGGTGTCCCTCGTTAGGTGGACGACAAAAGGGGTACCTACTGCCAGTTCCAGCGGGGCCGATATTGGGTTGACTGAAAGATGGTTTGGCTAGAGAGAATGCTGGATAGGATGGGTTGGAAGAATTGGTGTGGGTCGGGTGAGTAGGCAAATGGGCGTCCTAGAGTGCGTGGTCGACGGTGTGGCGGTACGCTCCGCCCTTGCGGTCAGCCGTATCATGTGGATTGCTGACTTAGAACCGACACTACTCAAATGATAAAGACGAGTAGGGAATGGCTCATCAACAATATGGATCAGATCAGAGGGGTCCACTACGGTCGTCGTTAACCTAGAGGGAGAAAGGGAATGGATTCCTGAGGCCCCAGTACCAACTGAGTTGTTATGTGCAGGCATGGGTTGGTTGACAATGTTAGGATAGGCGGGTGGTGCTTGTGCACGTGGAGGTGGTGGTGTTGGTGCAGTGTGTGCCTCCTGGGTGTCAATGACAATGAGCTTACGGTCAATCAGGTCCTGAATGGAATTTCGAAGAGCCATGCAATTATCCGTCGAATGGCCTACGCAGTGATGGAAATTGTAGTGGAGGTTCGTGTTATACCATGCCGGATGAGGGTTCGGCAGGGGATGGACCTCTATAAGGTTCAGGAGTGACATCACCCTGGGGAGGACAACACTCAATGGCTCAACAAGTGGGGTGTACTGTCGTGTAGCACGCTGAGGCCATCTCTGCCTTGGGTGGGGTCCTTGCCAGAATGATGCCGCAGGATATACCGGCTGGGCGGTGGTGGTGATGTGTGGTGTGCACGGTGCCCCAAGTGCAGGTGCATAGACTTGTTGATTTGGGCCTGGTTGGTTCACCACATTGACGAGCATGGCGGGCGACTCTATGTACGCAAAAGCAGGCTTTGGAGGGTCTCGCCTCTTAGGGTAATCGATGCCAGTGCTGCTGCTCACATGGTGATCTAGAGAGGTGACTTGCATGGTAAAGGTGGCGAGTGTAGGAAAGTTGCCACTGCGGAGGGAGCTCTCTACACGTGCACTTACCCGAATCAAAGATACGAAGAGAGTGACAGGATGAATGCTGAATAGAGCCCCAACATCTGGTTGCACGCCTCGAATAATGACTTTGATAGACTCTTAGTTAGAGGGTCTATCTCTCACTTGCGATGCTAGGGCGCGCCAGCGGCCGACGTACTCCCTAAACGGCTCATGGGGTTTATGTCTTTTGGCAACAAGATCCTCCCTCTTTGGAGGAAGTCGAGATTTAAATCATATTGGTCTACGAATGCCTGTGAGAGGTTGCTCCAAGTCTTAATTGAGCCCATGTCAAGCGACGTGAACCACTTGATGGTCGGACCGGTGAGGCTCTTCTAGAAACGGCAGATCAGCAACCTCTTATCGACTTGGAGCTGAGTGAGGTCTCTGCAATATGCCCTATGGTGTGAAATGGGGCAACCCTTACCATTATACTTTTCAAGATCCGAGATTTGAAAATGCGGTGGGAGTGTTGCCTCTGGGAATTAGCAGAGGTCCTAGAATCCATAGGGTTGGCAGTCGCCTCCTCGCACTTGTTGAAGTCCTCTCTCAAGATCACCCACCTTGGCGTGGAGGGTATCTGGAGTTGCTGCTGGTGAGGGTGATGCACCTTCGGGAGCGATCGCATATGCTGTGTGGGTTGCAACTTGGTGCTCCTATGGGTCCACCATTATGCCTCCTAGTGCTGTGGCATGATGGCCAGCATATCCGTGCATAAGTGTTGGATGTGATCGTGGGAATGAAGGTGCCTGAACTTGATGATGAGTGGAAGGAGGATGAGCAGAAAGCTACGTAGCAGGGGGTGTTGAATGCAGGAGTAGCAGCTGCTGCAGCGGTACGACGCCAGGCTACAGGCTCTATGGATGTTGTACTCTAACCAACACAAGGGGTTGGCTACCAGATTCTGGAGTAGAATACTGTGTAGTGAGGTGGTGTGTCTGAAGTAGTGGTGTAACACTTAACGTGGGTGCTGTGAGGAGCTTGGGTGAAGGCTGAGGTGGTGGTGCAGAAGGTGAGGCCTGAAACACTAAAGTAGGCTGTCAGGGAACCTTAGGAATGCTATGATCCATAGTTGACCGGATAGCAAAGGCCATGCCCTTGATCTTCTAGGCGAGGCCCAACAGATATTTTGCCTGTGTAGTAGGAGATCCCTTAGGGACAGTGACTGGTGGCACAGTCAAAGGTTTGGATGTCAAAGACTGGACAGATGCAGGCTGCCCTAGAGGCAGGGAACTCACAAGGGATGTTGCCGCAGTGGTTGAGTGTTAAAAGGGAAAGGGCCCTAAGGGAGCGAGGCCATCAGTGATACAACTAGAACCTGAGCAGGGGTCACTAAGATAGACTTAGTGGTTGGCTCAAGACCGGCCAAGGTCTGTGGATGTCCTATGGTGTAGGGGACATGGCCTCTGTGATGCATGAAGGGGACAGAGTGAACAGCCGAGGTCACAGTGAGGGTAGGAGGGACCGAGAATGGTGAGCCCTCCTGAGCAACAGTGGTGGAGAGAGGCTGTTAGTGCACTAGGCCATGGCTGACCGGGAATGGGTGCGAATGGGACTATGGTTGCAGATGAGGGGATGAATCCTAAGATGAGCTATCATCAAAGTGACGAATAACTTGAGAAATGATGATCAACAACAAAGTGTCGCAAACTGGTGAATCAAGGCAGGGACACTCAAGCACTGGCTAAGGAATTCACGCTCTACCTGGTTGGAAAAGAAAACTACTAGTGTTAAAACTAGCAACAAAATGCACTTATTAAAGTGGCGTGAATGGCATTCATGCACATGGATGTGTCTATTATGCTCTCTCTCACCAATCTAGTGTGTCCTACCAAGTTGTCTACTCCAGGATCACACATGGGTAAATGGGTCTCTGACTTAGGCTAGAAAGCAAGGTCACCGCTCTAAATCCTAGCCAAAGTGTAGGCAGTGAACGGGTGGTGCATTGGTGGTCTCATCTCCTGCAGTAGCATGGAGCTGTACCCTCTACTAATACCGACACGACGTCAGACAAGGAGAGACAAACTAGCAACACGCCCTACGCCAAAGCTAAAGAACGGGCTACTAGAATTGTCCTTTGCAAACTGTAGTGGACTAAAGGAGAAGATGCATGCCCTATATGATCAATCATGCAAAAGGCTTTTGTGTCTTTTACTTGTGTTTAATAAACCAGAGGGGAAAGAGTTCGAATTGGCCTCTAGTTATGCCTTATTAATTGTTTCTCTGAGTTTGTATGTTTTATTTTAAACCAGAAGGCGAAAGCAAACATGTCTCTACTCTCCTAGTCATGTTAAATGTGGAAGGGCAAGAAAATACACAAGTAAAGCAAACAAACAAGCAAACAACAATCAAAAGGCACGATCACGACATATGTGAGTGTCGTGGCATCATGATTGTGAAAAGAAAACATCCATCAAATCAAAAGGCAAGATATATGGCATGTGAGGGTAGTAATAGAGTAAATGTGTAAAAGAACGTGTGAAGGAATGCTAAGTAAGCAAACAAGAACAAGCAAACACGTGAAGCCAAAGCCTCAGAAATAAAGAACAAGCAAGCGAAAAAGTAACTAACTAGAAAGTCGGAATCTGCTACTCCTGAGCGGAGTTGCCAGTTCTGTGACCATGGCTGCATGGGAATCTGGCATAGGGTCACACTATAGGGAAGAGGCCACAACCATGTCAGGATGGCGAAGGCGTAAGATAAGATACGACAAAAAGTCGGAGTTGCCACCTACTCTTTTAAGGGAAAGATGAGGAAAACCACAAACAAATCACAAAAAGGGATGAATGCATATGATGCAAATGAAATGGTCAAATGTCTATGTGACCATGCTGATGAAACCCTGCACGACTCCATGGTGCGTGAAAACACAAGAGGAACCCCGATATCGTTACGACAAAGATGGTGAATCCGAAGAAAGAGACTAGACTCGGAAACAGCAAAGAAAGATAAGAAAAGGATAAGGAAAAAGAGTCACCACCTAGTCTTTTAATGGAAAGACGATGAAAACCAAGATGCGTATGAATGCACGAAAATGATGCAAATGAATGTGTGTATGCTCTGTGCCTAATGGATGCAACACTTAGCAATTACGGGCTAGAGAAAGGGTATGGATTTTTGTTACGCATGGGAAAGGTGTTAGGCACCCCCATATGCCTGAAGAATTCACTTTTTTGAGGTTAACTGCTTGCTCATGACCTTATGCGTGTATGCTTGTCTATCATAACTGAACATGCCTAAGATGAACGCGAAAACATGACAAGTCTCCAAGAAACAAAGAATAAAAGAGAAATGATAAGGAAAATAATCCGAGGGACAATTTAGGCATTGAAAATGCCACTTTATTGTATGCCCTTGGGCGATGAGGAAAATCATGTAAAAATTAGAAATGTTCGAAAAGCATCATGCAAAACCACAAAAACTAGGAAAATCTGAGAAAATCAAATAAGAGAAAATAATCCAAATTAAATCAAAATCATGAAAATTGGAGGAAATCCGAAAAATAATGTGAAGACTAAGTTTGAAATAATTTTGAAATGTGTGCGAGATGCAAGAAGATATGCATGAAAAAGTGCAACAAGATGCACAAATGAATGCATGGATGAAATATGTAAGCTACCAGGGGCTTCTATGCAAAAAATACATGTATCTAGGTAAATACTGAGATTTTCAATGTTAAATCTGCAAAAAAGTTAAAAAGCACATTTTTATGCAATTTTAAGGAATTAGGGATTAATGTGCAAAACTGTACATTTTGGGTAAAACTTAAGATTCCTAGGGTTTAATATGCAAATATGCCAGCAAAACATGTGTTCAGTGTAATTTTAGAGAAATTCAAGGTTAAATATGCTAATCTATATGTTTTAGGTGAAAATAAGAATTTCCAAGGTTTGATTTGCAAATGTACCATAGAAAACATGTATTTAGTGCAATATTGGACAAGTTCAGGGCTTACATATGCAAATCTATGTATTTTTGAGTAAAACATGAATTTCCAGGGTTTGGTTTGCAAATGTGCCAGAAAAACATGTATTCAATGCAATTTTAGTGAAGTTCAGGGTTAAATGTGCAAATCAGTGGACTAAAAAAAACTTTAATAAAATGAAGGAAAAAAAAACTTGAGGTTTTATGTCAAAAATTTAGGACCTGAAAGTTTATAAAAAAATTGCATGGGCCAAATTGAAAAGTTACCAAAACAAAACATTAATAAACTTTTAAAATCAATCGACGGTCGCCAGCGACAACCATCTTGGGAAGCCATCCAGGGCTTCCCCGACGCCTGTTCTTGCATCCAATCATTGGAAATGCTAGAGGGAAGTCGGAAGAGAGGATCTACTGGCTTCGATCGCGCTTAGTGGTTGGAAGCTTCCTCCCACCACCCATGTTGGCGTTGCGATGGGCCCGAGAAGGAGGAGCTTCTAGAGGTGGTGGCGCGGTGTTTCCAGGCTCCTGGAAGGTTGACGGTGTGGAGAGGGGAGTTTTCCACCATCTGAAGGCAAGAAAAGCAGCATGAACTCCCCTCCCGACCTAGCTCTGTGTTGTCTCTGACGACGTCGATTGTGGGAGGAGATCGAGGCTTGGAGGGGGGCTTTGAAGCTTCTGAAGGCCTGAGGGAAAGGAGGGGAAGATTTGCAAATGCTTTGGAGAGAGCTACGGTGAGTGGGCTTCTTAGACGGATTTCACTAGAGGTCATCTTCTCTAGCGACGGTGGGTGCTGCAAATGGTGAGTTTCTCCCGGAGGCTTCCAGAGGGGGTTTCGTGGCTTCCAAAGAGGTGGAAAAGCAAGAAGGACGAAATTTTGACAAATCCCCAACCTCCAAGACTCGAACTACACACTGGATTCGTGCTCCCTACTCTCTCGTCGAAAAAATGGGTCCGGCGACCCATAAAACTTGAAATTCTGGCATGGGGGCTTCAATTCTCCACAGGAATGACTCCAGGGAGGTTGAGGAGGACCTAGGGAATAAAATGCAACCAAATTGAGCTTTCTATAGGGCAAACCTGTGTTGGCAGTGAGTGTGGACTACTTGTGGTCACTAGAGTTCGCTGGAGAAGATGACCGGAGCTGGCCTAGCTTGGAATTGCTCATCCTCCAAGTCTCCTCAATGATCTGAAGCAACTCTGGTTGCTCTAGTTCGCTTGATTGCTCTCATTTGGTGGTCTCTCATTGATTTTCCTTTTTCCAAGTTTTCTCCCCTGTTTTTCATCAAGGTTTCCCTTTTCCCTTCTTAGCAAGTGGGGGTAGTTATAGACTTGCAATGGCTAGGTTGTTTGGGTTGTTATGGGGAGTTTGTTAAGGTTGTTATGATGAAGTAGGATGTGGTTAGGTTGTTAGGGTTTGTTTAGGTTGTTATAGTTTGTTGAGGTTGTTATGAAGGAGTGGGAGGTAGTTTAGGGTTTGTTTTAGGTTGTTATAGTTTGTTGAGGTTGTTAAGAAAGAGTGGGAGGTAGTTTAGGGTTTGTTATAGTTTGTTGAGGTTGTTATGAAGGAGTGGGAGGTAGTTTGGTTGTTAGGGTTTTTTTAGGTTGTTATAGGAGTTTGTTAGAGTGAGGGTTAGGGTTGAGTTGGGGTTTATTAGGATTAGTGTTTTGGATTAGGGTGTAAGTTAGTTTTAGGGTTTTCAATTAGGGTTTACTAGGTTTAAGGTTTTGGATTAGGGTTTAAGCGTGGTTTAGGGTTTTGGATTAGGGTTTAAGCTAGGTTTAGGGTTTAGGCTAGTTTTAGGGTTTTGGATTGGGGTTTAGTCTAATTTTAGGGTCTAGTTGCAAGCATCTAGGGTGTCTATAGATGCCCCACCCTGAGCAAGGTCGGAGGATGAATGGAGCAGAGACCGACGCTCACGGTTGACAACGGCACCCTGCCCCTCTCACAAGGAAAAGAGAACAGGTTAAAAAATCCATTGCTTTTAGAGCTTACACCGATAGTCAAATGGCATAAAGTTATCGGACTTGTGAATTGATAATTTGGGTTATCTGTCCAAGAGAGGAAAAAAAACATGGAAGATGAAATGACAGATCTGTGTACAAAAGAGGTGGTAGTTTAGGCTATCAGCCTAAGCGATAGTTTAGGATATCAGCCTGAATGATAGTTTAGGATGTCAACCTGAGTGACGGTATAGGACATCAGCCTAGAGAAGAGGGCATGACAGGATATCAATCCTACCAACTAAAGGGATGATAGTTTAGGTTATCAGCCTAAATGATAGTTTAGGATGTCATCCTAGGTGATAGTTTAGGATACCAGCCTAAATGATAGTTTAGGGTATCAGCCTAAGTGATAGTTTAGGATATCAGCCTAAGTGATAGTTTAAGATATTAACCAAAGTGATAGTTTAGGATTCAGCCTGAGTGATAGTTTAGGTTATCAACCTGAGTGATAGTTTAGGATATCAGCCTAGGGAAAAGGGTATGACAAGATATCAGACCTGCGAGCTTGAGAAGTGATAGTTTAGGTTATCAGCCTAAGTGATAGTTTAGGATATTAGCTTAAATGAAAGTTTAGGATATCAGCTCAAGTGATAGTTTAGGATATCAACCTAAATGATAGTTTAGAATGTTAGCCTAAATGATAGTTTAGGATATCAGCCTAGGTGATTGTTTAGGATATTTGCCTAATTGATAGTTTAGGATATCAGCCTAAGTGATAGTTTAGGATATTAGCCTGGGTGATAGTTTAGGAAATCAACCTGGGTTATAGTTTAGGATATCAGCCTAAGTGATAGTTTAGGACATCAACCTGGGTGATAGTTTAGGATATCAGCCTAAATGATAGTTTAGGGTATCAGCCTAAGTGATAGTTTAGGATATCAGCCTAAATGATAGTTTAGGATATCAGTCTAAATGATAGTTTAGGATATCAACCTAAGTGATAGTATAGGATATTAGCGTAGGTGTAGTTTAGGATATTAGCCTAGGTGATAGTTTAGGATATCAACCTAAGTGATAGTTTAGGATATCAACTTGGGTGATAGTTTAGGATATCAGTCAAAATGATAGTTTAGGGTATCAGCCTAAGTGATAGTTTAGGGTATCAGCCTAAATGATAGTTTAGGATATCATCCTAAGTGATAGTTTAGGATATCAGCCTAGATGATAGTTTAGGATATCAGCCTGGATGATAGTTTAGGATATTAGCCTGGGTGATAGTTTAGGATATCAGCCTTGGGAAAAGGGTATGATAGGATATCAGACCTGCTAATCGAAGGAGTGATAGTTTAGGTTATCAGCCTAAGTGATAGTTTAGGATATCAGCCTAAATGATAGTTTAGGATATCAGCCAAAGTGATAGTTTAGGATATTAGCATGAAGGGATGTATCCCTGGGTTTAGTTCCTTCCGAAATGAGAATCTAGAGGGAAAGGATTTCATCCATCTTGGAGTGAAGTCAAGGAGAATGTCTTTGAACTCCGTCCTCTCAGATGTGAATCAGGAAGACAAGGATAAGGATCATCCAGATTTCATCTAAAGATGAAATCTAGACTCGACCAGTCAAGGCAAGTCAAACACAGGGGAGATGCAGAACCTGTCAACCGAGATTATTTCGGTGATTGACTCCTTGGTAGGATGATAACAAACAACGAAGAAGATACCGAAAGGTAGCTGACGTGCCCCTGGTATCTAGAAGTGACAATAAAACTATGAAGGCTACAGATAGCAGATCGAGGGATACCTAGGCGAAGCCAACATCCCCGATATCGAGATGAACTGCCACAAAAGTGTTGGAAGACAAGGATGCAGGGGTCATAACCAACTGTTTAGCCAAAAGGATTTGCCAAGGGGAGCTTATTCACAAGTACCAGTGTACCCTGTATCATCGCCGCTGTGTGGGATATCAGTTGATACAGTTGGGGATTAGTTGTCTATGCCCAATGCCATCGTGAATTCAGAGTGTTTGTGATATGCCAACGATGCTCCAAATCTATTGCTTGACTCGCTGCAGTGTCCTTCTCTAGTTGTAGCTTTGTAGGAACCATTATGTAATGAATGTCACTTCTTTATAAGAATGTGCACCTGACCATCATTTTGTAGATATAATTTGTACTAAGTGTTCATAGAACAGTCCTTCTTTCCACAAAGCAGCTTACATGCCCCTAGTCGAAGACTCTGGTTTAGTTACATAGTAAGTTGGTGTTTTGTTAGGAGCCTGATACGTGACTTTTGACCAAAGAGCAGTTAACATGCCCCTAGTATCGAACTAGCTAGACACCACTTGAGAGTATGGAGCCTTGGAAGCCAGACTGTAACTGTAGATGCACCTTGAACCATCGGAGTAATTAAGACTGTCACTAGTCGAAGCAAGTGATACATTCATCTAGTGACTAGAAGTATGTATACCCAACTGCCATCTTGTATTGTACTCGGAAGGCAAAAGGAATTGAGGCCACTTGACATAAACCTTTGATTGCGATTCCAGTTTGCCTTCGACTAGTATGTCTAGGGTGTGTTCTGCTCAACCATGGTGTTTTGATAGTTCTGTATTTTGTCGTGCTACCATAGGGCATTCTCCAGATTGTATTTACCAAATTCTGGATTGTTGTGTGGAGATCACAGTCATGCTGCTGTTTCTGCTAATCATTTGATGTGTGGGTCCTAATCAGAGAACAATCGACTTGCCCTTGATGAACCAAGTAGCGGATTGTGTGAGCCCAGCTAGAAAGCAACTGACATGCCCTTAGCATAAAAGTTGAATGATGCTCAATGAAAACAAAAGTTAGATTAGGAGATACCAAGGGAAAACAGATGCCTTTGGCATCAAGTCAGGCTACCACGGGAAGTGTTGGGCACCACTCCAAGATGTAAAGACTTGAGGATTAGGCTGTGACTATAGGCGCACTTTGAATCACCTAAGTGGTCGAGGCTGATTTTGGTTGAGGCCAGTGACACAATCGTTTACTGATTGGAGGCATGTATATTCATCCACTGTCCTGAGCTATACTTAGATGGCAGGATGACATGTGATGAATCGTAGCCTATCTCAGGCTGGCATGCCAAGGATATTCTCTGTTCAGCTATTTATTGTGTCATTGTGTTCTGATTGTAAACCTGTACTTGGTTGTGTCATCATTAGGCATTCCCCAAATAATGTTTTCCACACCTGTACTGTCGTGGAGGAGTCGTTGTCGTGCTGTTGATTCTGCATGTCCAAGTAGCTCATGAACTAACTGGTGTCCTCACTGTATATGCTCTTTAACCAACGAGCAACTGAAATGCCCCTGGCTAAAAGCACTTGACAAAACCCTATCGAACAAATCTATATGCAAGCAAAACGATTCATCCAAATAAATCTTATTGATTATTGTGATGATTATGATTATTGTGGTAGACTCTATTATCGTGAACAATTTAATTATTTAAGAGTGACCTTATTGTTCGATAAAAAAAAAGCATGTCTTGTTGACTAGGTGTGATTTTAGTTCCTTGTTATCTGCATTTATTGCTTCGCTTGTTTACTGAGTTCATTATCTGGATCGCTTGCTTGTTTAGTTTGACTGTTTGTTTGCCTTCAGTTAGGTTGGAAAGCTGTATGCTTGTTAAAGGAGGATAACACTTTCAACTTTGTTGACGCTACAGAGATTCACAAGTCATAGGTGGCTCTCGATGGGTAGTGGTGACACTCAAATTCACTGTAAGGTAGTGTAATGGACCTGGCTCCATGCCAAACTCTTTAGGGTCCGGCACCAACTTTTCTTTTGATATCATTGACTTTTCTTTTGCTCCCTCATAGAGGTGCAGTTTCACTCTAACCTTGACTTGGACGTAATAGGCGCCCAATCTGCTCTAGAGGCCTTTGTTGTAAGAGGGTTAGTCCCCTCAAAGGTGTACTTTTACTAGGTGCATACTCCAACTCCTCTCCAAGGTATGGTAAGGGTAGAGTTACGTCGCACGCCTCTCTCTCATGAGCTGACTTCTGTCTTCACCTTCTGTCCTCTCAATTTTTTTATGCCCTTGCAAATGTATGTTTTCTTTTCTGGCTTACACCCTCAGTCACCCCTAATATTTTATCTCCCTCTTGGAAGTGCAGGGTCCTTGCAGAGTTTGGACATTTCATCTGGTTTTGATGTTTGGTGGCTCCCTTGTTAACTTGGTTGTTTAAGTAGTGACAACTGAGGAGGGATAATCCGTTCCGACATAGGCGAGCTTTTCTAATTTTCATCATCAGGCAGAATGTTATTGACAAGCAAACAATTACTTTTGTTATTCTTAATGTTTTTCTTTATTTTCAACTTTTGTGCGTTTTCTATTTTTTTTTGTGTTTTGAAATATGGTAATGCAAAAAGAAAAACAAAGGAAACAAAGGAAAAAGATACAGCTCCAGTCCTTGTTGTTGTTGTTTTGTCGATGCCATTAGGGTTCATAGTAACTCCTAGTAGTGCCACTAGAAATCAGAATCATGGCAAGGGTAACTGAAGCTATTAAAACTAAGACTGTCACTGTGAATGTTGAATCTACTGGTGACATTAGGGCTGTATCTGTTGTAGAAGTTGATATCTACTGTGACGGTTGTCTCCTACCAGATCTAGGGTATTTGGACGTGCTAGGTTAGATCGGTGCATGCAAACAAGCAAACTTTTGGCTATGCCCCTCATAGAGGAATAAGAACAAGAATGGCACACGTTAGAATCGCCAGACAGAACTTGGGAAAAGGAAAGAGGACAAACAAGGTTGATGAGATCCGATGGATTCCCCAAGAAAGGACTGGGAGAGAGAGGATAAACCCTTGAAGTTCCAGCATTCTCGGAGCTTACTGGCTCTGTAACGCCCCGACCCCGGGCATGCTACCAAACAACAGCATCACAAGCCTAATTACACAAATTACAAAACAAAAAGACTATAACCAAGGATCACCTCTAGGATCTCGATGCGTGGTTAGAAACTCCGATTCCTGCACCGGAAACTGGCTGCACGTGGCCTGCACCTGAAACACACACAGCACGCGTGAGTGACATCTAAGCCACCCAGTACGTGCCCCTAAAACACCCAACTACAAGCAAGCACAATAAAACCAAAGAAAACTTGTTTCTTAATATGCAAAACTTGGTTTTACTCTTTGAAAATCACTTTCTTATTAACCACACTTGGGATTCATTCCCAAAAATCAAGTTCATTTCTTTAAAAAAATCACCACTTGGGACCTCAATCCCAAGCCAGGTTTTTCAAAAGCCACAACTTTTCCCTTTTCTCAAAACATGTGGAAATTCTTTCAAAAACCACTTCCAAAATCCCTTTTTGGAATTCATTTCCTTTTCCCAAAACCAAACCATTCAAAACATGGGATTCTTCCCAAAACATATTTCCTTTCCAGATCTAGCCTAAAACACAAGGCCCCATTGGGCTCAAAACCAACTCTCAAACACAGGCTGGCAACTGGTTCAAATATCAGGATTCATCTCAGGATTCTAGGACTATCACACAAGTCCAATCCTGATCACACACATAACTCTTTCATTAACATTTCCACTTTCATTAATATTGTTACCTTGATCAGGGGTAACCAGGCACACAAGCAGTAGATGAGGATTTCACT